>QARZ01039919.1:0-18016 GCA_013407115.1 Glycine latifolia | reverse complement strand
TGTTTGTTTGATAACTGATTATTGTTATGGTCGAAAACTACTATTTCTTGTTGACCGATAGCTAGCTAAGGTTCTCAGGGAAGATGCAGTGAGGTATATTATGCTACTATGCAAGTATCTATGCATGTTTATTACAACATGATCTCTGAAGCCAGCAAACACACATAAGAACATTCTCAGGAAAACACAAAAAATTAGCAACATATCAAGCCTAGTACAAACCAACTTCTTAAAATCCACATAACAACCACAAAAAAAAAATAAAGATTAAAGAAAAACAAGATACAATGATGCACCAGAAACCTTTGAAGACCAATGAATTAGCAACATATCAAGCCTAGTCCAATTTTTAGCACCATGATTGTTATTGTTTCTCTTATGTGAAGTGATAAACAACACGACTCACTTGCAGACCAATGAATTAGACGCATATCAAGTCACAAATTCTCTACTAAGGAGAAACTCTCCAAATCCATTTTCGTATAGAGCACTAGCTGAAGCAGTCAACCTAAGTTCTAAGTGCATGCCTTAGAATAATAAGTCTACACAATAAACAGCTCTTATAAGCAATTGAGCACCACCATAATACCAAGTTACATAAAAAGCTAGTACCTCAAAATCAATGTCCTAAGGAGTCCAATAGGCGTTCGATGGAAACCAGAAACCGTAGCTCATTGACTTCGTAGACCTTCACTTGCGACTAGTAGCAGCTTCGAAGCAATGCTGTAGAGGTTTCGAAACTGTGCTTCATTTTGGTGGCCGCGGTGGCGGAGCGACGGCTGAAGCAGCTTCTGCGTCTAACCCTAACTTGGAGAATCATTGAAGAATCAAGGAAATGGAATGAAAAGCAGACAATGTGACACTTACTCAGCTTCGTTGCTATCCAGAATGGCCGTTCTTCTTGCAAGATTGAACAAAGATATTTGGAGGATTCTAGGTTTTCGTTCGTGCTCAGTGACTTCATAAACAGTGAGAAAGGGGCGCAGACAAGGAATGAAAGGGGATTTATTGTGTTTTTAAAATTTAACAAGCATCAAAGTCGGTTCTTATGAAAACCGACTTTGAATAATGCAAGACAACGACGGTTATTCTTTGGACCGACGTCGTTCTGTATTAATGTTAAAAAAATTACAAAATTGTTACCGGTTATGCAATCTAAGACGGTTTTTTAACAACCGACGTCGATGGTCTGTCGTAGAATGCACCATTTGTAGTAGTGCAGTTTATCATCATACAAAAAAGTATCTACAACTAACATACATGAATCACGAATTCACAAAACAATGCACATAGAAATCATTATCATATCAACACATAATAGACCCATACCCACCCCACTTTCCCTGTTTCAAAAATTGACTTCGCAATTAGTGGGGTCAAATGCAGTCTTAGCCACCGTTTTCCCATTAGAATGATCATCAGCCAAAGGAACCTTGAACTCGCATGTGACTCTCACATTGAAGAGCCAAAAGATAAAATTCCCAATCCCAAACCTAAGACGAATCCTAATATTAACATCAATAGGGAAAACACCATCCTTATTATATTTGCGAAACTTCGAAACCTGGTTTAGTTTTAGCATCGTCGCATTTTGTCCTGTGAAAATGGCGCTGAAGAAGTTTGTGGCCTTCTTGTCCTGAAGGTAGCTGTCCCAGGGCATTCAGACGTTGGCCCAGAGAACTCGACGCATAGGGGGTGCGTACAATGTTTCTGTTATAGTAAATTTTCGTTATTGATTTTGTACGCACATCATGTAATAAAATGGAAACATGTTTCGTAGATTTTGTATGCGGTTGTATAACGAAAAGAAGAGCATTTTTGGGGAAAAAATTCAACGACTTGGTAGGGGCTAGCAGCGGTGTTGGTGACAATAGCAACTCCCTCACTTCCCATAGACTTGTGACTATTATTGTTTAAAATAAAGTCATTGTGTTTAGTATCAGTAAGGCCTATGGCCCAAAGTACTTTTAAGATAACTACCATGCAGAGGCATGGGTAAATTGTAAAATTAAATGCATAATATAAATATATACATTTAGTTGTAACTGTGTACAACTTAGTAAATGAAAACCAAAACTAATAAGATTGAAATATATAATATATTTTATAAAATAATACTTTTTATTTAGTTCATAAGTTCACAAAATCAAAACACCATCATTTTTGCAAAAAATCACCAGAAAAAAGTTCTAAACAAAGATTAGAAAGATTGATAGGATATGATGCACTTAAATTATAGTTAATCATTCCACAATAGCAAAGTTAGATTTTGGATCTGGAAACCCAACCAAGTTGAGATAGCATAGACAAGACCCCCTTGTTTAAGCCCAACCATGTTGAGATTTTTTTTTAGGAAATGAAGAAAAAAAAGAAATTTAAATAAAGAAACTTTAAAGAAAATAAAAAAAAAAGTAAGAAAGCAAGGGTTCAAAATGAATAAAAATGAGAAATATGAGAGAGAGAAAAAGGGTAATAGAAATCTGAGAACTAAACAAAGAAAGGAAAAATGAAAAATTAAGCTTTTTTATCACCTTAAACATTGTAAGGCTGAAACAAACATTAACCCAATCTCATACAACAACACCATATATCATATCAAAATAAATAACAAAATAAGTGAAGATAAGATGCATTGTAAAAATAAACATTTTATGATCAATTAATATTAATTACTTTCTATGTATGAATATATACATGCATAGGTTAGTAGTATCTAGTGATGCTTCATATTTAAGGGTGAGATTTATCAATTATCAACATCTGAGCAATCTATTTGTGTTATAAATCCTATAACCATTCAAATAACTCTCTAATCATTGTTTTGTGTCTTACTATCTTCATGTCATAGGCCGCACTTGTTTTGGTGTTTTACTCTAAGGAGATATCTTTATCAATAAATTGTTAGACTTTTTTTTTAAATAATCTTACAACTAATGTAAACTGACTTTAAATTATAGCATATAAAAATATTGATTTAAACAAAACTTTCCTCAAAAGTGGAAAATGTCAACCAAAAGTCCAACAAAAAAAATATCCAAAAGAAAAAAATATTAAGATAATAGTAGGCTGGAAAGAAACCAAAGTTGCAGGTGTCCCTTATATCTAAGATACATATTCACTGTGTGACTCAAAATTCCATTGTCTGGGACAAAATTAGTAGGGAAATAAGCATAAAAGACAATGATATGACATTATGAGACTATGATATGGTTGAAAGCCATTGGTTGTAAGATTGACCATTAACAATACCCCCTCTTCGAACATAAATGCTCACAAGATCTAGCAAAGGAATTTAAATAATAAAGTCCAACTTTGTAAGATGCAGGATGATTACAAGGTGCTATAACTGAAATAATGAAAAAAAAAACATTCTTGTAACAAAAAAGGAAAATAAAAACTAACATAATTCTTGGAATGACTTCTTACAACTGGCCTGCCAGGAGCAGGACTCGATTTGGACCCCTACATCTTAGCACGATTATCTTGTAGACATGATTACATATATATTTAGACAACTAAAATATTTTAGATTTTCATTTCCATTTTATTTTCATGTTTTATCTTGTAGACATGATTACATATATAAGGACATGCATATTTTTTTAAGCATTTTAAGTCAACGATTTTTCTTCAAAACCATCTTTATTGGATTCCTAGTCACTTAGTGATCATTATTGTGTTAGAACATTAATGTTAATTCACTTAGAGATATAAAGCCATTATTGGCTTCTTTCTAGTAAGTTAAACTTATGGGAGAGTTAGCCTTATGACAGTTCATTAAATAAGGCTTTGGGAAAAGCAGAGAAGCTAAAATTTTAGGAGTGCACTGTGAGCAATCCTTTGTTGTACTTGGTTGAAGCAAAATGCTACCTATTTCAAGGGTGTTTTTTCATGCTGTAAATTTGTTATGGATATGGATTTGTCTTTTTCTCTTTGGAGTTCTTTTTGCCCATGTTTCTAAGGTACACACTAGTTATGAATATACTTAATAATTTTATGTTGCCATATGTAGATAGTTTCCATATTTTGAAGAATATATCTTCCTTCCATGTAGTTTCCTACTTTCTCTTAAACTAGTTTCTTTCTCAACCAACTTAAACACTCCCTAAAATCATATTTTGTACTTTCTTGTGCTTTCCTTTTTAAAAGCAATTAATGGAATGGAAGGTATGCTATCCTATATCAGAAAATATATTGCTTAATCTTTACCTTTACTTTTCTTGATTTGTCAGCAAGGTTGACATTGGAACTATGATTTGAACCCTCAGAAAACCTCTCATCAGTTAATTACTTTAGCAATATATGCACTTTAGTCTGCTGTAAATCTGAATTTTTTGTCTGCTTGGCAATAATGAACATGGGCCAAATGTGAAAGCATGAGAAGTCATGAATCCATTGTCTACCTTAATAGGAATAGATCCAGGGGGTATCATATCGCGAGGAGGTTGATCCTGTTCAATGCAAAACCAAACTTACATCTTAATCATGTATCTTCATTGGATCATTAACAATAATATTATGCTAATACCATGATGTAAGAGGAAAAGCTATAGTTACAGTTATTGTTGATTCTAAGGAAAGCTGGAAGAAGATTGAAGCAAGGATGAAGGCTTGAAGTTTTAGCTTTTTACATTTCCCAATCATTTGAAAGAATTTGTAATTTGTTTAAGTGGTCCAAGTGGTTTGCCTTGTGATCTTTCATTTGCATTTCCATTTTCATTATCATGCATACATAGTTTTTGATTAAAAACTCAAAGCAATCCAATGATTTCATAAGAAGATAAGTTCTCATGACTAAGTTTTTGAAAAAATGAAAAACTTACTGTTTTAATCAATTACACAAGCAGTTTAATCAATTAAATACATTCATTCTATTTCTGGAAAAGCCTTGAAGAACTATTTAATCGATTATCAGCTTCTTGTAATCGATTACATAGTTATATTTGAAAAACATACATCACTGGAATAATCGATTATTCTGTTATGTAATCGATTATCTTAACTTGTTTGTCATAGTGCCTTACTGGAATAATCAATTACCATTTCCAGTAATCGATTACACATGCCAGGTTCGTGTTTTTCATGTTTAAGCTTTACTGGTTTAATCGATTACCAATTTTATGTAATCGATTATTTCTTAATGCTTCAAAAATGCTTAGATTGCTTTAATCGATTAAGTATTGATTTAATCGATTATCCTGTTCATAGAAACATTTCCAGGAAGCTCAAGAACATATTAATTGATTATGTGAAAATTTAATCGATTACATATGATTAAATAATCGATTACCTTGTCATTTTAATCGATTATTGTCACTTAAATCTGTTTTATAAAAACTTTGCTTAACTTTTCTTTATAAATAGACTTAGAGCAAATTGTTTAAAAAAAACATTGAATTTTTGTGTGAATCATCAAAAAGTTAGAAAGTTGTTTCAAGAGCCAAAATATTGATTGATTCTAAGAGTGAAAAATCTCTCATGAGATCAAGAGAGTAAAATCTTTGAGATGAGTTGTTAAAGAAAAGAAGAGATTTCAAGAGTTCTTATTCTGAGCTTTGATTTGCATTCAACCTGATTGATTGTTAACTTTATTCATTCATTCATTTGAAGGATCACAGGTTGTATCTCTTGAATCTTTCTTTAGAATTTTTCTTTATATTAAAAATTTTGTTGATATATCTTTGATTCTTTAGAGTGATTTTCTAGAGTTGGATTCTCTAGAGGTAAGAACAGAGTAAGGTTCTCTGGGTCTTGATCATTTGAGGTCTATAGGGTTTAGATTTTTGTTTCTTTATCTAGTGTGGATAAAGGTGATCTTTGTAAAATTGCTTGTAAAGATTCTTTGATATAATGAAAACTCTAACCTAGTGTTGGTTGGAAGTAACTGGATGTAGCCTCCATGATTGAGAGGTGAACCAATATAAATTGTCTTGTCTCTTGTTTAGAATTCTGTATATATTTCATTACCTATCTTTGTGAAATCAAATATTATCTTCAAAACAACAATTTCTATCATTACATGTATATCAAGGTTTGAGCTTGGTTGAAGAAGGATTTCTGGATTTCCAAAAGGTGAACAAGTGATATCATCCAAGAGTTTAATTCCACAATTTGTTTTAGAAAAATTTTAAATATCAGTTTTGAACCAATTCACCCCCCTCCTTGGTTTATTTGCAGTATATTCATTGTTTTCAGTTATGGTTGTTATTTGGTCCACAACTCCCCACAAATTGCATGACAAAGTAAAGCCCCTGCCACAAAAAAAAAATAGATTGACTCATTTACACTATCGAATTTTTGACTCATTTACACTATCAAATTTTCTTAAAACATATTGACTGCAACATACCCTGTATTTCTCGGAGGGAGGGCAACTATCTTTGGGTTCTCTTGAAGTTGCCATTGTGATATTTCTGCCAATTCACCAATGATGTCTGCAATTTATAAATGTTTAATGAAATAAAAAAAAATAAGTATTGGTTAGAGATTCCTATTTCAACAAATAACATTTATATATATATGCTCAAAGCCAAAATTTCGAAAAGCCAAAATCAGTATAACTAATCTACTTTCTATGTTGTATAAGTAATTTAACATAAAGACCATACTGCCTCTTAGTGAAAATTTTATAACACTTATAACTCATAAAATACAAAACAAAATTAGAATTTTAAATTTTCATATCACCAAATTTTAATATTTTGGCCCATAAGTGTTCCAAATAATAAATCGGCATAACATGATAGCAATTACAAAGTGAGGAATGATGATTAGCGTAATTTCTTATTGATGTTGGTGATGGATGAGGAACAATCCAACTAACATTAATCAAGGAAAAAAGAATAAGGCAAAGCAATGTAAGAATCACATGGACTACTCTAACTTTTATTAGAGATACCATAAGAACTCAATTAAAGTATGAAAAAAATACCAAAGTCTGAAATTTGATTGTGTTCTACCTACACGATCCAAATGTGAATCGGAAGAGAAGAGAAGAAGAAACAAAGGAAGCAACAAAGAAAGGGAGAAGGAAGTGTAGAAGAGAAAGAGAGATAGAAGAAAGGAAATTGTTTTTGTGAGAGAGAGAGATAGACTAAGGGTGGAATTTGAATTTAAAATTGGAAAGATTGTAAACACAAGGCTGAGTTCTTGGGGGCTGAGTTCACTCATCTCAAACCAACTATTAAATTCCAATCAAGTACCAACTCATATATAGCCTTCAAATTGAAATTTATTTCTTTTCATTTTTCACAAAAAGACGAGAACTCTGTCTCATAGACAGATGTTGCAGCTTTAAACTTAAACCTCCTATTCAAAAAATGGGGAGTTGTGGTGGGTGGTGACTGATAACATAATAACTCAGTCACTTTATATTTCATAGTTTGAAGGGTGAGGAACTAATAAAAGAATACATACATGAACATATCAAGTTGAATTGTCCCTAAGCAGTAGTTGTTTATGTGTGCAACAAAAGAAACATATTTCAAAATAAAATATTAAGTTAACTAGACAAATAATTCAATACAAGGATGCACCTAAATTTCTATTTCATCAACTTCAGCAACTTTAATAAATGAGTTTCCATTTAAAGGACCTACAACTGTATTCCAATACGAAGATCCTACCCATTTACCTTGTACTAAAAGTGAAGAGATACATTTAGAGTGATAGCCATCAAATCAGAGCACAATAAGTTTGATTAAAAGTTAATTTATTGATAAATATGTGGTCCAGAAATTTAGAATAACACTTAGTACCATTCAGATTCTGATGTATAGAAGGAAACAAAATTGTGGGAAATATGTTCAGGAATCCTTTCTTCTTTTTCATCACATCACAATGAAAAAGGAAAATATTGAGAATATTTACCAATTATTAAGGTACAAGGAAGATTGAAATTTAACCTTAAATGGTTCATTGTCTGTTCTGAAACTAATTCTTGGAATGTACTTTAGCCAAATAGGGAAACCACTGAAAACCAATCAAAGAAAACTATTAAGACATTTCTAATTTGAGATGCACCAATTTTTTTGGAAATGAACACGTTCATTGCCCAAAGTTTCACTCAACATAGACATAAGGACCTATCCTGAGATGAACATAAAGGCTTGTTTGCTGCACCAACTTCATGAACATCACCAGATCATAGTTCCCCTCAAAATAATATTACAAAAACCAACAAAACAACAACATTGACATTGGTTATTCAATATTCCTCGCTTCTCATTCATAATATACATGTGAATGCAAGAAAGAAAAATTAAAAGCCATTATTTTTCTATTTTGAGCTACATTGCCAAGTGAAGGTTTGTGTCCATTCCAGAAAACATAAGTCTAAATCACATCCAAGCCTTCGTCCTTGGCCTTTTGAACAAGATTTGGCCACATCTGAGAAACAAAGAAACCCCATAAGTTACTAATGCAGAAAGGAAGAAACTTTACGGCACCCATTTGACAATAAGAATAAAACATGAGTCCAACATGAAATATTATCAATTTATACAAAACCACAAAATTAAAAAGAATTAAACTTGTCATAAAGAAATACAAAATTTATTCAAGCATTTGATTAGACACATCACTTGCAAACCACAAATAAGACCAACCCAAATATATAAAAAAAAAAACACAATATCATTCACAGAAGATCATTTAACTCATCAAAACAAAAATGAAAACACTTGTAAAGAATGACTCATAGAGCAAGGGTTGTCCATGTTTGTCAAATACCAAACCACAAAATTAAAAAAAAAATAAAGCTTGTCATAAAGAAATACAAATTTATTTCAAGCATTTGATCAAACACATCACTTGCAAACCATAAATGAGACCAACCAAACTTAAAAAAACACAATATCATTCACAGAGGATCGTTTACCTCATAAAAACAAAAAAAAATACTTGTAAAGAATGATTCACAGAGCAAGGACGATTGTCCATGTTTTTCAAATACCAAACCACACAATTTTAAGAAAAATGAAACTTGTCATAAAGAAATACAAAGTTCATTCACACATTTGATCAAACACATCACTTACAAATCACAACTAAGACCAACCTAACTAAAAAAAAACACAATATCATTCACAGAGGATCATTGACATCATCAAAACAAAAAAAAAACACTTGTAAAGAATGATTAGCATAAAACATTAAAGGCAAAAAAAAAATCAAAGGAAATAGGATAATTTATCTCATCAAACTAAAAAAAAACACTTGTAAATAATGACTCACAGAGTAAGGACTGTCCATGTTTGTTAAATACCAAACCAAAAAATTAAAAATAAAATGAAGCTTGTCATAAAGAAATACAAACTTCATTCAGGCATTTGATCAAACACATCACTTGTAAACCATAAGTGAGACTAACTCAACTAAAAAAAACACAATATCATTCAAAGAGGATCATTTACCTCATAAAAAACACTTGTAAAGAATGATTCGCATAAAACATTAAAAACAAAATCAAAGGAAATAGGATCATTTACCTCATGAGAAATATGTTGAACTTTTGACCAACAGTGGTTGGAAAAAGGTAAATCTCTTGATTTTCAACAGCTTGCAAAATAAAACCCAGATACAAATTTCAGTTCATTAAACGAAAATGCATAAATCAAGTAGATGGGATAAATAGAGAAAAAAATCCACAAAAGAAAAGGAAATAATTGCAAAAAATGAAAATTTACTTGGAGCACCTCGTGGTCTCATCTTCAGTCATGGATCTCCTCGTTTTCCACGGTAGCACCTCGTGGTAGTGCTCTCCCTCGCCACCACCCTCAATTCCATCTGAAAAAAAAAATACTCACATAACAAAAGCGCAAACAAAACATTCCCATTTCATAAAATCAAAACTTTGTAAATAGGTTATGAAAAGTGAAATAAAAATGGAAAAAAAAAATACCTTGAATACATAAGGAATGGAAAGAAGAGGTTCTTACAGCGGAGATGGAGAGAGAGAAGAAGAAAATAGAGAGAAGGAGGAGGAGAAGAGAAGGGTGTGCGGAAGTGAGCGAAAGTGGTTTCAAAATTATGCAGTGAAACGTAGAGAAAGAGAAGAGAGAGAGACAGTGTTGTGTAAGATGCGAAGTTGTCGTTTGACAAAGATAAAGTGTTTTCAAAATTCAAACATAGGTGGGTTTCAATCTTTCGCGCCTGTGCTTGTGGGAAGTTTTTCGAAAGAAGCTGAAAATGGCTCTGGGGTTGACACGTCAAAAAAATGGACTGAAAGAGAACGTGGATCTGGCACGTGGCTAGTTGGTATTCTATTATTATAGATAGGAGATTAATGGTGTGTCTTCTACTTCAGAGAAACCATGACGAAATAGAAAATATAAGGAAGGGAATGACAGAAAAAGGTGGTATACTAGGAGAAGGCTGAAAAAACACACAAAATAGGGGTATATAGAAGCACTAAAGTTGGAAAAAGCATAGCAAGAGAGTAAAAACCGACAAGGGTAGCCAAAAGGATCAACCCACCCTGCCTTATAATTAATCCTCCAAAAATGGGTTGACCTATCCTACCCCACGCAAGAAAAATGAGTTGGAAATTTAAACCCATCCTATGTTTTGGTCGATAGTTGATGTACCAAAAACCAAAAACTACAAAATAAATATATAATCGGTATATTATAATAGATTTAATTAATTTTATCTTTTATAAATATTAAATAATAAATATTTATTAAAAATTCAATATAAACCTTAAATTTTGAATAATAATATATTTAGATAATAAATAAATTAAATAAATATGAATTATATTTTTGTTTTATAAAAAATGGATTGATGAGTTTACCTACTCCTCAATTCATTTTTGTGGGTCAAAACGGGATAAATCAAAGCAGGGTGATGAGTTGACAGACTTTAACTTGATCTGGCAAAAAAAGGACTAAAGCGGGTTGGCTTGACGAGTTCAAGACATTTTGCCACCCTTAAAAATTAGAAAGAAGAGGAGAAATTAATGGTCATGAAATAAGTTATTTATAGACATTTTTCCAAGGGTATATAACCAGCATTATGACCTTGAAACTAGGGATAAAAATATCACATCAGTTAGAAATTTAAATTGCTATGATTTACGATATCAAACACCATGACTGGTATTATAACTAATACAAGACTTGAAATTTGATATCCAATAAAAAAACAACACGCGTCTCACTAACTAATGCATTTTAATTTTGACAAGCAAAGAGGCATAGCTAAAATGATGCTTTAGGACAAAGATGTGTTCTGATTTCCTAAAACCAAACACCTTACTATAAAAACTCGACATATTTAACAAAACTTTACAATTTCAAGTAGGAATCATATGTTTTGATATTGAGCTTGAGGCCCAATAATGTAAATAACTAACTTGGTCCAAAGATATAAGGGTTAGCCGAAACTATAAGTTAAATGGTTGAATAACAAAATAAGTAATGTATGTATTCGTGTAATTTTTTTTAATTTATATTGTTTAATTACATGATAATGTTATTTTCAGAAGAATAAATCTGTGACAAAATGAGGAAGTTGATCTTTTTTATATTACTGAATATGGTATATAATAGCATTCATGCTACAATTAACTTATAAATGGTATCAAAAAGCATAATAAATTTACTTGACATTATAATTTAGTTGTCATGTACATCTTCTCAAGCCTTGTTCATTTGCTACTTTATATATGACTTGTATATGATGTACTTTGCTTTGTCAATCAATTTTATATGCCATCTTTAAAGATACTTATATATAAGCCCAGAGCATACGGGAAAAAAAAATAGGCCAAGAGAAAAATCTCATCTTCTAACTTCTAAGATATAGTAAATATTAGGTTGAAAAAGGTGCGTACTAGAGAGCATCAGATTATGATTGATTACGCTTGTCCTGTTTCTGGGTTAGCTGAACTAATTGGATGTGCTTGGCGAATATCGTATAGTAGTATGTCAAATGTGGAGCATCGTGAGTCGTCTTCACATTCACATGATGCTGCATGATTGTGATTTTTGACAAATCAAAAGAAGGTTCCTTTAATCTTTAACATTGTTGTCTGGATTGGACTGGTTAGTCTGTCGGTTAATGAAGCAATTAACCTCCCAATAAACTTTTTTGTTAAATGTAATAACTGTGTTTTCAAGGTTGAACTGGATTAAACGAGTTAAAACTAGAGTTGGATCGGGTTAAACTGGGGTTAAGTAAAAGTTATCATGAATTATAAAGCTTGACGTAGTGTTAACTTTTGTCCTGCAATGAAAGTGTTATATATGTAAGCTTAGATTAATTTAACAATAAAAATGTACATTAAAATTATATATGCATGTATTAATATTTGAATATTAATTATATAGTACGATCAAACCATGTAACCAGTTAAACCTATATTGAAAATTTTGACAGTTTCTTTTCAGGTTAGGCTTTGAAAGTATTGCTTTGCACAAATCACAATCTATATATAGCTAGTGCCTAGTGATCCACATGATGCTGAGTATGAGTAGTCGAGAATGACTTACATGGTTCAATGTCCTTTTCTAAATTACTTGAATAGCCCACAAAACCTTAATGTAAGCCTCAATTAAGAATAACAACATACTTATTTATATTTTTGTCAAAAAGTCAAGTAGGTCATATTTAACTTACGTAATAGATTGAAAAGTGCATTTCCCTATGCTATTGCTACCACCTTTATTCTAGATATCTCACAACATAATCTTTTCTATCGTAAATAACATATACTATACACCAAATGGAACCTGAAACTCTGTGCAGGTATATCTCCAGCAGAATGAATATTCAATCTCCAACCTCAAGAAAATAAAAAATAATAATAATTTAATTGTAAATAATACTAAAAGTGGTCCAATTCGTGCAGATAAATAAAGCGAGATGGAATACGGGTTGTGAATATACACACATATACCAATACAATAAGCAGCCAAAGAATAAAGAAATGTCCAAAATTTGAACCAAACCAATTAAATTAAGTTTGTTTTTAGGGATTCATGTCCTTGTTCCTATGATTAGATGGATCCCACCATTGCATGCAGACTTCAAGTTTATGATGGTTCTGTTTACCATCAAACAAATAAAGCGTCAGTTGGAGGTGTGCCTTTAGGGGGATCATTCTGGTTCTGTGATTTTCAGATATGCATCTCATATTGGTGCTTGTTCCATTACGCTGTATGAACTTTGGGAAATCTTTATTGGTATTGATATTGCTTGGGAGCCGAGGATTCAAAGTTTTCACACTGGAATCTGATTCTCAGGTGACGATTAATTTTTTAATTCATGGTTTTCCTGAATCGCATGTGGCGTTTGGTATGGTTCAAAGGATTCTTCAGTTCACTCAGATTATAGGGAGTTTAATTTCAATGGCTCATACTCTATGAAGCAAATCAAGTTAGACTTACTGGCAAATTTGGAAAAACTAGCTACTGATTTGGCGACCGTGTTGTTAATTGGCTTAGCGACTGATTCTGGTTTTAATCAAGTTTTCCTGGGACTTGGGGCGATAGCACTTGTGATTCATAAGAAAAACAAAACACTACCGAGCACGAGTCAATTAACACTGAATGCTAGAGAGATTTAGAGTCTGAGTTGTGGATGTGTAATTATGTTAAATATTAAAAATTAAAAATAAATAAATTATTATTGATAGTGATCTAAGTTAGTATAATTGTTTTCAGTAAAAAAATTCCTTTAAAAAACATATATTATATACTAAAATATATATATAATTAGTTCATATTAATTTAATACTTCATTGGGGGTATTTGATAGCATCATTTCTTTTGGTTTCCGGGATTTTAGATTAAGAATTTTGGTCTCTTATATTTAACGGGTATCTCTTAAAAAAAAATATTATCTAAAAAGAATGTTTGTTGATAATGTTTATAACTAGATTTTTCACAAAATCTTTTTTCACGAGGAGAGATAGAAATCTAATTTTTCTTTTATTATGGTAAAAATATCACATTATTCTTATTAGATTATTTAATATAATAGATAATGAACTGATTAATAAAAATATCATGTAACTCTTTGATTCTAAAATTTTTATAAATATTTCAAATAATTTCTATGAGAAATCAAACTCGTTTTATTTGTACTTAATAATCATAATTAATTCATAGGATTTATGATTTTCAGTGATCGATTTTCATACACAAAAAACTTTTTTCCTATCAAACTCTCTTAATATAAGTTTTTTTTTTTTTTACTTTAGAGCATCACTTATTTATGCATGTTACTCTTAACAATTTAAAAGTGACAAAATATTATACACTTGACATTATAAAAAGATTATGTGCCAACAATGTAAAAAATTATTTTATATTATGAAATTAAGATTTAAATATATTTTTTATTCTTAATAAATATTCGATTTTTGGATTTGATTCTAATAAATTTTTGTTTTATATTGAATTTTTAATAAAATAACAATTTTATTTTAGTTTTTGATATTTTGTTTTTATCCCAGATAAATTAACGAAATTTATATTTGCCCTGATGAATTAAAGAGTTTGTTTTAATCATGATTAATAACAAATGACAAAAATTTATCCAAAAATAAATATAAAATTCATTAATTTATTAAAAATTAAAAAAATCAATAACCAAAATTAAAATTATTATTTTATTAAGAATTCAACATTAAACAAAAATTTATTAGATAAAAAAATAAAAATCAAATATTTATTAAAGGTAAAAAAACATATTTAAACTTAAAATTAACACAATTTTTTACTATTATTTTAAAAAAAATCCTCTGCCACGAAAATATAGTATCAATTACAAATTTACATTCACGAATTCAGTAGACAAGATTAAAATATGTACTTAGATATTCAGAAGTCGATCTGGCACTTGGCAGGGTGAAAAGGAGACACCTTATTCCCATTATTAGAAGTCAAAGGTACCTTGAGCTCACACGTGCCTCTGGGATAGTAGTAACCAAACTGAAAATCATCAAGCCTGAACCTCATAGTAAAACGAATCTTAATGTCAATAGGGAACACCCCATCTTTTTTATCTTCAGAGATTTGGTCTCTATTTAGCACCATCACACGATGTCCCGAGAAAACAGCGCCGAAGAAGTTCGTGCCCTTCTTGTCCTGAAGGTAGCCGTTCCAGGGCATGTTGACGTCGGCGGCGGAGAACTCCACGCGCTGGTAAAGCGCGTGGGCCTTAACGACGTCGTAGTAGATCTTGAGCCTCTTGTTGGGGTTGCGCGCGGTGATGTTGAGAACGAGGTCGTAGTAGAGAGTGTTGTTGTTGGCGGTGTAATCAAATTGTGTGAGGTTCGCTTCAATCAAGGTAAACCTAAAAAAAAATTATAAAATTGATTTTTAATTAAAAAAAACGACCAGAGAAATATAATAGATTTAAATTCCTATCATTAATATTATAACAAAATTAATAATTAATATTTGTGGATTAAGAAAAAATGATGAACCTGAAGGAGCGTGGTGTGATGATGATGTACAAGACAAGAATCGCAAGCATGACGATGATGATTATGATAACCAAAAGGATCCAGAAGGTTTGGCACAGGCAGTGACAGCATCTTGTGCAGAGGCGCTCCTTCGAAGGAACGGCGTCGTTTGGTCGCGGTTGTGTATCAGCCATGTCTTGCGCGGATAAGAAAATTCGAACAAGCGTAATTAAACGATGATGTAAAGTGCGTGTTGTTTTGTGGTGGCGAAGTGATAGGTATGTGTATAATAGTATATGTTTATATGCAGGATAAGGAAGAGTTCGACTATTTGTCAAATCAAACGCGCTTTTGACTTCACTTTGCGCGTCTGAGTGCTTGTACTGTCGTGCCGTGTTTGACATTTGGGCATGGCGTAACTCAGTCATCTTAACAAACCTTTAAATTTTCTTTTGGAAGCAGCACAAACACTTTCATATATATATATATATATATCCTTTGGTTAAAATTTTGAGAAATTAATCTCATACAATAAACTATATAATTAAGAGAAAGGAAAGAGAGAACAGGGAGAAATATTGAGATTGACTCACTAAACAATTTTGTTGCTCCTTCTCAAGTGTATGTTGTATTGTACTAGTTATCTATTTTGGTTATTTGTCTGGGTTTTGTTTCAAGAATTGGGATTATTTTGCCTTCCACATTCATTATGCAATTTCACAATTTCGATGAAAACATAGGGAATTTGAGGGAACACGCCTTGTACGCAAGCAGTGTTTCAATTAGGTGGGATGGGATTTTTATAGCATAGTTTTTTTTTTTTAAAAAAAAAAAAGGCTTATTGCATAGTTAATGTGTTTGGATAACATAAAAGAATCAATTTTATCCTACAAAATTAGGGTGGTAACATGAAAAGGTATAAATAATTATATTTTGCTTTATTGTTGTCTCTCAAATTAGTTGATCCATTCACTCTCGTACTAGAGTTAAGACTCTAAGTTGCGATAGTGGCTTAGGATTTCGGATCGGATCTTAGAATTCAAAATCACAAGTAATTTTAATTTTTTTAGTAGGTATGATCGGAATAGGTTTAGGCTTCCGCCAGGGCTTATGATCTAGTCTACATCAAATTCAAGCTAGATTAGATTTTTTTCAAAAAATAGGTCATGTTTAGACTTTTATAAAAACATATTTGATTAAAAATGTCATATTTAAGGTCATTTAAAAAGCTTTTCAAGCCCAACAAATCAACCTATTTAAGTAGGTATAAATTATTATCATTTGTATCAAAATTATATATTTATTTACCTTTTAAAAATATTTGAATGTTGACCTACAATAAAAGTCAGACATTTATTGAGTGACAAATTAATGTTTTAATTAGAGAACTTATTACAAAAATAGGTTTTTTTAACTAAGTTATCTTAAAGATAATAAACTTATATCATATTAACGTGTTAGGCTTGACTCTTAACTTAGTTCGCTTATTTCTACCTTTGTCTCATGCGTTGAATAATGATAATTTTGATTTTTATAGATTATAATTTGATGCACATTGTTGGGTAAAAGTGACACAACAGTCTTACCCTCAAATAAACTTAAAAGTGGGTTATTGTCAACCCTAAATCAAATGCGGAAACGTGATCAAATAACAAAGGGAGCGAGAGAAACAATCAATATGTTTTACGTGAGAAAACCTTTCCTGAATCCGGAAAGGAAAAACTCACGGGACACTAGTCCAGATTAAATATCCACTATAACCGAGAATGGTTACAATGAATCAAACACACCAAGTTGGTGGTACACTCAACCTCTCCAACAATGGTGATATCAAATATGCAGGCACGCAGGCTTGCTCAAATGTGCGGAATCTCCCACGCACTTAAATGTCAAATGACGGCGGAGTATCTCACGCTCTCTCAATTCTCAAATTCTGAGTCAAACCTAATTACACCCTCAACTAATGTATTTATAATGGTAAATTAGGTCTGGGATATTAAACCCCTTAAATGGGCTTGGGCCAGCATTTAAGGAGTACAGTCCAACAATTCTCCCCCTACAACTTCAATGCGGTAAATCAAATACAACCCGGCATCTTCAATGCAACAGGTTCAACTCGGCCCAGCAGCTTCAACTCTTCAAAACAACTCGGCTTCTCTATCGCCCGGGTTCAATACAACCTGTCAAATTGTGACAGGTGTCATCATCTCGGCCTCTTCAATGAGACGGGTTCACCAACCCGGCACCTTCATAGCAATCTTCAAAGTTCATTGCTGATACCAGCTTGGTCATCATGTCTGACCAATTCTGGTCCTGTGCACTTTGGCAAGTCCGAGCTCTCCATCTTCCACCGTACCTCGGATCTAATGATATCTCACATCAATATGCTTGGAGTGGGAGTGGTAAGTCGAGTTCTTCGCCAGATGAATGGCACTCTGGTTGTCACATTTCAGCTCGTACTTGTCCTGTTCATGGCCAAGTTCCATGAGGAACTTCTTCATCCACAGCATTTCCTTGCTTGCCTCGGTCACGACTGTAACGCCTCTCTTTACTCTCTCGTGCTCAGTTTATTTTAGATAAAATATTGTGTCCACTTTGTAT
>QARZ01039918.1:48053-62776 GCA_013407115.1 Glycine latifolia | reverse complement strand
TTGTGAGAGAATTAAACACTTTGAGAGGTTTTCCTCTGTTTGAATCAATCACATGTTTCTTCTGATATTCTTTAGAAAGGAAATGTAAAATGATCTTAATCTCATTTTGGTTATGTGAATTTCATCTTTTGTTTCAAATTATTAAGATTAACTATTTAATATGTTCTAAGAAAATTTTGGGAAGTTGATTCTTTACAAAACATGTTCTCATTTTACTATTGCTTGAAGACAAGCAAGATTCTAGGTTGGGGGGAGTTGATAAGTGTCATATCTTAGTGAAATTAGGGTTACATTTAAAGCACTTATCTTATATTTTTCTAAGAATATCTATCAAAAAATTGCCCTAATGTAGTTAATTTGTATTTAGCGCTTAACATTAATGATGTGTTTTAATTCTTGATGATTCATCCAATCTTCTTTTGTATTTTGCAAGATTCCGTAAATTCTGAAGCTTCTGTACACTTAGAGCAAGCAAAAATGAACCATAAAGCAAAACAAGGAGGTGCAGCAAGCAAATCAGGCCCATAATGCATCAAAAGCCCAAAGACTCTTCTAGAAGTACATTTAACTCGCCCAAGCGAGTGAATGTAGTGTAATTGGCTCGCCTTGGCAAGCAACACATGCAAGTGGGCCTCCAAGTGGCCAAGTGGACTTGCAACTTGGGCCCTTAACTCGCCTGGGTGACAAAACACGAGCAGATCACCATCTATAAATAGCCATGCACCCCCAAAGCATTTCCCACTTCTTACAATTCTCCATTCTCTTCTCCCTTGCTCCTAAGCTTGCTCTCAAGCCTTAGGCTCTTCAAATCTTGTAATAGATAGCTTAGGGTAGTGAGAGAGGTGATGATTAGTGTGGAAACTCTGCCGAAACGAAGCGGTGATGAGTCCTTTCATCTATTTTTCTAAGGAGGTTCTCTCCATGCTTGGCTAGCTTCTCTCAAAGGATTGGATGTAATCTTCTTACCCTTAAGTATCTCTTTTAATATTTATTTATGCATAAGTCTTTTCTATTTATTATTGGTAAATTTATTCCGTACTTAATGCTTGATTCTACTTGATCAATAGTTTCATGAAATAAGGTTCTAAGTTTAACTGAAAAGGCACATACACACCCATTAGTTTTCTAGCTTGAAACAAGTTTTTCATTCTCTTCTTTCAAGTTACAAATTTCAGTAGTCATTGCTGCAAGTTTGGTGACATGCCATCTAAGATTTCCTTTCGGCCTATTGTTGGATTTTGCAAGCTTTTGAGCCTCTTCATGCATTTCATGGAAAGTATCAGCAATTTGATCAAATTCAAAATTTACCTCTGTTTCAGCACTTGAGAATCCTTCATCTTCACTTATTGTAGAAGTGAGGCATACATTAGCTTCTTCATTCTCACTTGATGATTCAGAAGTTGTTGAGTCATTGTCTTCCCATGCTATGTAGGCTCTCTTTGTCTTTCCTTCTTTCCTTCTTTTCACTTATTGTAGAAGTGAGGCATACATTAACATCTTGGATAGATCTTTTGATTCCTTTATTGTTGTCACCTTTGGTTGCCAAAGTCTTGTGAAACACTTCAGGCTTTTGATGTTTAACTCTTCAGCATCAAATATCTTCCCAAGACCATGAAGATGATTTACAATGTGAGTGAATCTTGTTTGGAGCTGAGATATGTTTTTTGTAACAGCTCCCCTCGTCGCTACGATATCACTAACTCTAATTGTGTGAATTTCAATTTTAATAAAAACTCCATTAATTTGATTATGAAAATGGTAGTAAATTTTTCGCGATAATACAATTATCATACAATGGAACAAATTCGTAGATGGATATGTAACACCCTGAAATTTCGATAACTTAAAATATATGTGTGATGTATTCCTTGAATTATTTGATTTATTTATTAATTAGGATTAATTGAAATGTTGTGAGAATTATCCATGTGCAATTGCTTGGTGTAGAGATCAAGTTATGTGGAGTTTGTTTGAGCTGTGTTGAATGGTGTGATTCCGAGTTTGACCCGAAAACCTGTTTTAGTAAAATCACCATTCTAAAATGGTTAACCGTTGGATTGCCTTAAAATTTTAAAGGTAGGTTCTTAACCTAAATATTTAACTTGTAACCGTTGAGATTGTCAAAATAATATCTAGAATGTCAGAAATTAATTTTCACTGTAGCAGAAATTCTAGATTCTGGTCAGCTCGCCCAGGCGAATTTTGCAGGCACTTTTTCTTGCCTGGGCGAGTGAAGGCGCTGATAAATACGTAACAGCAGCCATAAATCATGAAAATGGCTTCCTATCCCCCAAAACCAGCTCCCAAGCTCCCCCACCATCCTCCTCCACCACCCATGGCCACCGGTGACCACTACGAGGCACCGTCGCTTGCCGTTGGACCATCGCGCGGAGAGGAACACTTTAATCGGAGTGGAATCTTAGAAACTCTTCTCAAAGTTTTGATAGAGAACATAGCTCCTAATCTATCTTTCTTGGTTTCCTTGAGGTAATCTTAGTTTTTTTTTTGTCTTCTCCTAGTTAGTTTAAGCTTCTCTTAGTGTCTTTTGTGTTTTGGGTACCGTTGTTGGGAGTTTTACACTTCCTTTGGAAAACCATTTAAAAATGAGATGTTGTAAAAGTCTCATTTTTATGAAAATGATGTCATTTCTGTGATCCTTGTTGAACCCCGATCACATTGGTGTGATTGAAATTTCAAAATGATGTCTTTTGATGTGAACTCCCAAAACACCCTTTTAGCCCATTTTTGATTTGAGTGGGTATTTGACCCCAAATGTTAATACTGATCTTACCTTGGAAATCTATATTAAATTGTCTTCGATTTGATATATAGAGCTCTGCGTTTGGGCGAAAACACAAGTATTGAAGGATCTCCAAAACAACACTGTGAGGTTTTAATAGGAGAACTCCTAGTTAGGTAAGGAGAGTCTATTATTTAGTTATAATTTTGGTATCATAGTTGGGGGCCAGGGAGTCCAACTATGAAGATAACTGTATATCCCTGCTGTGTGCTGGTTTTCAAGAAAAACTAGGTTTTTAACTAATGGGATGCAATGTATTTATGATTGACGTGTGTTTGTCCCTATGTGTGAGCTTGTTTTCAAGACAAATGATGTTTTTAACTAATGGGATGCAGTGAAATTATTATTGATGGATAAAACTGTGAATGATGTTGTTGTTGTAATTAATTGGATTTTTGGGAAAAGTCTTAATTACATAGGAGACTCTGCCCAAATTTTTATAATGTGTTCCTATTTAATTCTTTATTAAATTTTTAAATGGGCATAAGAGTGTGTTTTTTATATTGTAGTCTTCCTCTTTAATTTAAAATTTTCCTAAAATACCAGTCTAGTGGTAATATGGATTGTGGATGAATGAGGTGATATTGATGTCATTAATAACGTTGAAATGAGATGTTATTGATGTGTTGGTGATGATTGAATGAGATAATGATGAGGTGTTTGATGATGTATAAATGATATAATGATGATGTGGTTTATGATGTTTAAATGAGATTATAATGAAATGGTTGTTGATGCTGAAATAAGATGAATTTGATATATATGATGATGATATTGAGATGATGTGATGTGTATGTATACTGATACCCATGGGGGGTGCATGATTGGTAATCCTTGTGGGGAATGATTTGTTCCTGGCCATGATCATGAATTGATGATGCCCCATGGTTATCGTTATGTGATGTGGATATACATGGATACCCATGGGGGTGTATGACTAGTCATCCTTGCGAGGAAGGATTTGTTCCTGACCATGGTCATACATTGATGGTGCCATGGTTGTATACTATGTATATACATGTGGGGTGCAATGAACGGTTGGTTATCCTTGCAGGGACGGATTTGTTCCTAGCCACGGTCAGTGCATCGATGAGCCCATATTGGTGTGTTAGGTATGTACATGGGGGGTGTATGACTGGTCATCCTTGCGAGGAAGGATTTATTCCTGGCCTTGTTCATACATTGATGATGGCCATTGTTCATTGATGAGTCACTTTTTACCTATATTTTCTCATCTTTCTGTACTCATTTTAATCCCTAATTTGGCTTTAATCGTTTATATTCCGCACTGTTTCTCATTTAGGATTAATTGGACCGATAATTCAGATTTTAGCAAATTTGGATTTTCTAAGTTTAATTATTCCAATTTTTATTTTCAGGGCAGTTTAATAATTAAATGAGCTTGGAATTAATTCGTGGACTTGAAGATTGGAGTGCCACGTTAGCGTCATTTTTCGCATCAGCATTTTTATTTTTGTTTTATTTCGCTTTAGTGAATTTTTGGGCCAGAATTGTTAAAAAGGCTCATTTTCGTTTTTTTAGGTCAGTCACTACTATTTTAGAAAAGTGTGCCCATGCAGATAAGGGGGCTCTCACGTTTTTAGCTCTCTTAGGGTTTAGGATTTCCTGTTCTATTTTGGGTGATTTCTGCATTTTTCGTCTTCGTTTTCGTTTTGGATTCTCTGTTCAGAATACATTTTTGCATTTCAATTCCAGTGACTATTTTCGTTTCTGCTTCTGGGTTTTAATTTCGTTTCTACTTCTGGGTTTTAATTTCGTTTCTGTTCATAGCTTCTTATTTTCGTTTCTGTATTTTCGTGTTGGCATTTAAATTTCGTTTATCTTCTATTTTCGTTTTAATGTTTAGCTACTGTTTAATTCGTGTTTCTGTTGTTAATTTCGAATTAATGGAAGGCTAATTCTAGGGTTGGGCCCTAGACAGATTGCAACCCTTTAATGGAGGTTCTCTGTGCTGTGTAACTCTGTTTTGCTTGATTCTTCCTAGTTGAGTTTCAATCCTGTAATTTTCGAATTAGGGTTTTGCTTAATGACTCTGTTCTGTAAATTTCGAATTAGGGTCATGCTTAATGATTCTGTTCTGTGGGTTTTGATTCTCATGAGGTTCACAATTGCTTAATTCGTGTAGGGAAGTTTTAGGTTAATCTTCGCTTAGTAGATTAATCTGGACTAACCAAGGATTAAGTAGGATAGATTATCTTCTGTGAACCAAGGATATGAGAGGTGCAATCTGTTCTAAGGCCTGACTTGTTTAATCACTGCATTTAATTGGTAATTCTGCTTTAATTCATATATAATCCTGAAATCTGTTAAAAAAACCCCCCTTGCATGTTTAATCCCTTAACACAGACAATCGATCCTTGAGAGACGACCTAGGTCACTTCCTAGTACTGCATTTAATTGTATTAATTTGATTGAGTACGGCTTCGATCATTCATACTTCATGTGCTTGGTTGGAAATAGAATGAAGGCACGCGCGTACCTGTGGGTTTCAGTGGGCTGAGAATGCAAGTACTAAGGGGTCATCAGGTTTGGAATTCCCTAGCGACGCTGGCTGATCACCAGGTGGGGGAATGGCCAGTGCACGACAGGGTGGCCCTGATAGGTGGTGAATCATTTTTCCTGTGAGAGGCTATTTCCAGGATGATAGATGAGTCAGGTGCATGCATCATTATATACATGATTGTTTGAGTTGTGAAATGCATTGGATGATTGGTTTATTGAGTGTGTATTGGAATCATGGATTTCTGTTAATGATTGTGGTGGGTAATGTTGTTTCCTTGCCAATTGCTGCTATTTGATGTTTGTTGGTTTTGTATAATAAACTCACTCTTGCATTTGTTGTACCGTGTGGTTGGTACCTGTGATGATTGCGAACTTTCGTTCGTGTGAGCAAATGAGCAGCAGTAGCTGACCTTGGAGGGAGATCTTCTTTTTGGTTGGAGCCGCCAAGCCGATGTGATGACATTGGTTTTCTTTTTGGAGAAAGATTTATGTTTTGTTAATCAACTCTTTCTTAGTTAGTTCTTTGGCTTTTTGTTAGATATGTAATCTAGTTGTATTTACAAATATTTACGTCTGGAATTACATGACCAACAAAAAGAATCAAGGGACTACCTAAGAAAGAGTTCATTAACAAAACACAACTCTTTTCCAAAAAGAGTTCGAACCTTATCATGTAGGTTCGGCGGCTCCAACCAAAAAGAAGATCTCTCTAGAGTCACTTAATGCTGCTCATCTGCTCACACGAATGAAGGTTCGCGATCATCACAGGTACCAACCACACGGTACAACAAAAGTAAGGGTGATTTATTATATAAAACCAGCAAGCATCAAATAACAACAATTGGAAAGGAAACAACATTAACAACCACAATCATTACCAAAAGTCCATCAGTCCAATACACACCCGACAAAACAATCATCTAGTTCATTTCACAACTCAAACAATCATACTCAAAATGATGCATGCACCTGATTCCACTCTAACGATGCAATATGGTACCATATCTAGGGAAATAGCCTCTCATAGGAAAATGATTCATCGCCTATCAGGGTCATCATGTCGTGCACTGGCCATTCCCACCCCCTCAGTGATCAGCTAGTGGCGCTAGGGAATTCCAAACTCGATGGCCCCATAGTACCTATGTTTTCAGCCCACAGGTATGCGCATGCCTTCATTCTATTTCCATCAATGCAATATGAAGTATGAAACATGGGCATCATCAATGCATGACCTGGCTAGGAACACATCCTTCCTCGCAAGGGTAACCCGTCATGCCCCCCCATGTCCATACATAACACACAAATATGGGCTCACTAATGCACTGACAGTGGCTAGGAACACATCCTTCCTTGCAAGGGTAACCAACCAGTGACTGCATCCCAGGTGGATGTACACATCATACAACCGTGGGCACCATAATGCATGACCTGGCTAGGAACACATCCTTCCTCGCAAGGGTAACCAATCATGCACCCCCCAAGGGTATCCATGTATATCCACATCACACAATGACATTGTTCACATCAACATTATCTCTCATCAATGTCATTATCAACCTCAACATCATCATCATGCATATCAATATCATCTCATTTCAAAATCATCAACTATATCAACATTATCTCATTACATCATTTTATTTCAATATCATCATCATAAACATCAATATTCAACATCATCAACTATATCAACATTATCTCATTACATCATTATCGACCCAATGACATTATCCCATTTCAACATCATCTCATTCATTCATAATCCATATTACTACGAGACTGGTATTTTAGGTAAATTCTAAATTAAAGAGAAGGACTACAATATAGAAATACACTTTTATGCCCATTTAAAAATTTAATAAAGAAGAAGGCATTATAAAATTTTGGGCAGAGTTTCCTTTGTAATTAAGACTTTTCCCAAAAATCCAATCATTACAACAACAACATCATTTATAGTTTTATCCATCAACAAGCCAATTCATCGCATCCCATTAGTTAAAAACACAATTTTTCTTGAAAACGAGCACACATAGGAACAAACACACATCAATAATAAATATATCGCATCCCATTAGTTTAAAATATAGTATTTCTTGAAAACCAGCACACAAAAGGGATAGACAAATATCCTCATAGTAGGACTCCCTGGCCCCCAACTATGGTACCAAAACTATAACTAAATAATGAACTCCCCTTACCTAACTAGGAGTTCTCCTATTAAACCTTGCAGTGTTGTTTTGAGATCCTTCAATACGTGTGCTTGTTCGAACGCTAAGCTCTATATACCAAATCGAAGATAATTTAGTATAGATTTCAAAGGCAAGGTCAAAATTAACATTTGGGGTCGAATACCCACTCAAATCAAAAAGGGGCTAAAAGGGTGTTTTGGAAGTCCATATCAAAAGACATCATTTTGAAATTCTAATCACACAAATGTGACCGGGGCTCAACAAAGATCATAGAAATGACATCTATTTCATAAAAAGGAGACTTTTACAACATCTCATTTTCAAAGGGTTTTCAAAGGAAGTGGTAAAACTCCCACAACGGTACCCAAAACGCAAGAGACACTAAGAGAAGCTTAAACTAGCTAGAAAATGACAAAGGAAACCAAGGTTACCTCAAAGAAACCAAGAAAGAAGGATTGGAGGCTTTGTTCTCTACCGAAACTTTGAGATGAGTTTTGAAGATTTCGCTCCAATTAAAGTGTTCCTCTTTGTGCGGTGGTCCAACGGCAAGCAGCATTGCCTTATGGTGGTCAACGGTGGCCATGGCTAGTGGAGGAGGAGGGGGAGGGGGTTGGGTGGCTTTTGGGGGAAGAAGGAAGCCATTTTTTTGAGTTTTGATGCTGCTATATGAATTTATCACCACCTTGACTCACCCAGGAGAGCCAAAATGCCTGCAAAAATTCTTCTGGGTGAGCTGACCCAATTTTAAAATTTCTGCTTCTGTGAAAAATTAATTTCTCACTCTTCAGATGTTATTTTGCCAATCCAAAAATTCAAAAGTTACATATATGGGTTAGGAGCCTACCTTTAAAATTTGAAGGCAATCAAATGGTTAACCAATCCATAATGGTGATTTTACTAAAATAGGTTTCGTGTCTAACTCGGAATCACTCAATTTTCAGCACAGCTCAAACAAACTTTGCACAACCTAACATACATACCAAGCAATTGCACCAAGGTAAAATGCACAACAAATCAACCAATCTAAATTAATCAAATACATCAAACATATATTTTCAGTTATCGAAATTTAAGGGTGTTACATTTTCTCTGGTGTTCATCTTGAACATTTCATACTCATGAATCAAGGCATGTTTCCTTGAGCTTCTAACTTCATATGTCCCTTCATGAGTGACTTCCAACATCTTCCACATCTCCTTTGCACTTTTACACCTAACAGTTCTAAAGAATTCATTAGAAGAAAGTGCAGAAGTAATCATGTTCTTAGCTTTAAAATCATATTGAACAATTCTTTTTTCTGCATCTGTCATCACATCCCACTCTTTGGGAATCATATTATTACCAATGGTTTTCATAGGAATCAAATGACCTTTTTATATTGCATTCCATGCACCGGGGTCATTTGATTGAATGAAAATTTGCATTCTGTTTTTCCAAAAATTGAAATGCTCTCTTCAAACATCGGAGGACTATTGAGGGAGGCACCCTCCTTAAAGGTAATTTGTGTGGTATTCATTTTCTTTTTTAAAAAAGATTGTGATCTTGAATAACACTCAAGACCCTGCTCTGATACCAATTGAAAAACAATATGAACACACACAATAATCAAGGGGGGTGAATTGGTTTAATCTTGGCCTTTAAAAACTTTAAAGAATCAGAGTAATAGGATCTTTATCACAATTAAATCAAGAATGCTTCAATCAATCAAAATCACTCAGCTTCAAGAAAACAGTTACAAAACCTTTCACTTGTTAAGTAATAAAGATTTCACCAAGAATCACATATTGAGATAGCAAGAAGAGATTAAAGAAAGTAATCAACACAAGAACTTGTACTGGTTCACCTCTCAACAAGAGAAGCTACATCCAGTTTCTTCTAACCAAAACTTGATTAGAGTTCCACTATTCACAATTTTTTTTTCTTACAAGCTTATAACAATCACCCTTTATCAACCCTAGATAAACATGTGAAATCTAAAACCCTATTAGACTTCCAATGATCAAGACATAGATAAACTTTTCTCTACTCTTCCCTCTAGAGAAACCCACTCTAGAAAAGCTTTAAGAAACTTTTGTAATAGTTACAAACAACCAAAATTCTATAAAGATTTTCCAAGTAAAGTTAATGGAGAGAGACAACCAGATGATCCAATGAATATGATTTACCAATCAGAGTTGAAATGAAAATCAAATTTCAAAACATTCTTTCCTAATGCTTCTTTGATATCTTGTCCAAGAAGAAATCTTTCAATACACCGTGAAGATTTAGAATTTGTGGGACAAGAACTTTAGAACTCAGAATATCCTTTCTCACTTTCAGAAGGCTTTTGGAAACAATGAAAATTTCGTAGAGAAGTGTGTTGTATTTTTCAAAAGACCCAACAACTATTTATAACAATCTATTGTAACTGAATGTAATCGAAATTGCCAATGTAATAAATTAAAACCACTAATGTAATCGATTATAAACAAATTCAATCGATTAAAATGTTCTTCAGCTTTCTGGAAAAGATATATGAGCAAAGTAATCGATTAATTCATCTTATAATCGATTACTACAGGGTTTCTTTTTTTCATAAACATGCTAAGTAATCAATTATGGGTAAATGGTAATCGATTAACACGGTCAGATCTTGTTTTGTGTTTACACATTGTAATCGATTACTTGATTCCTGTAATCAGTTGTTTTGTTCTTCATGACTCAAGTAATAGATTACCAAATTGTGGTAATCCATTAAGGCAGTGTAAAATAGGTTTTTCCAAAAACTTAAACCATGAGTACTTTGGCTTTTATGCAATCATGAGTGCTTTTTCACAAGACATGTTCCTTTTATAAAACCATGAATGCAAGTCAATGAATGATGTTTATGCAATGCACTGGATCATAGGATGAAACTTTTATCCATCTAAGAATTACATATGTCTTCAATTG
Source organism: Glycine latifolia (assembly GCA_013407115.1). NCBI lineage: Eukaryota > Viridiplantae > Streptophyta > Magnoliopsida > Fabales > Fabaceae > Glycine > Glycine latifolia. The sequence goes on along the minus strand of QARZ01039918.1, from coordinate 52,333 downwards.
AATGACATGTAAAAGCTAAAACTTTTCCTTGATTAAGATCCTCAGCAACTTGATCCTCTTCAAACTCCCCCTATTTCTAACAAGCCCATGTTACAAACAATAAAATATTATGAAACTAGTATTCTTTAACTTTTTCTTATTGTATTGGACCTTTTCACGCAATAACTCATTTTGTCAATGCTTAGTAACCAAATTTTGTTGCAAAGCGTCAATTTCTATATTTTGGACTGCCATCTCTACCTTCAAATTATTAAAATTGTTCTGAAGGTCACAAACACTATCATAACTAAGACTGGACAACAAATTTGTAGCAGTAAGATTTCCCATTGCTACCTTTTTTGCTTCTAATTTTGCTGTCAAACTTTTTATTTCCCTTTTAAGTTAAAACACAAAGTTACATGAAAAAATCATTACTTGGCAGGCCATACTAGATAACCTATTACAGTGCCTTCCCAATCCATTATAATTACCACATCCATAAAACCTCAAATCTTAGTTTTCTTCCGACAATGAGATCCTCAACTTACTTTGAAAACCACACTTGTAAACTATTAGAGAACGAGGGATAGTTGATGAACAATTCATGTTAGATCTTGAAGATGCTAAATTTCCCATTGCATAAACTCTTTGAAATGTAAGTAGACATATCATTACAAAATTACCAATACCTAATTATCCTTTTCTAATACATCAAGACTATTACACATTCAAACACAACAATTAGATATGCAAACAAGATTTACCCCTGTAACAACCTAATATATTTCTATATAATCTTTATTACTGTTTCTTTTTAAAGAACGTATATTAGTAAGAATTCTAAAACGTATAAATTTTTATAAGTGGAGACTTTATTCATTAAGTGGAACTGATTACTTGTTACATCACATCTTATTGTACAAGTACAAGATTTTCCATACACCAGCCTAGTTCCTATCGTCATTCCTACACCATCACCAAATCCAGGGCATCAAGGAACATGATCATTGTTGCTGTCTATAAAGAAAAAAAATGAAACAAAATCTAGTGAGAAATAAAATTTCTCAGTAGGCAAAAACTAAACCACCAAATACCTTAGCATGTTAGTACACCATCAAAAGAAATTCCAACAAAATTCACACAATAAATAACCATTCACACAACATGTATGCATGAAATTCCCATGTGCATAGGGCTTCTACATATCGTACTGTATGTAGGTACATCTCACTGGATGTTTCACTGCGGCCGCCTTATGCAAACAATGCATGAATGAAAATTTCCAGGTGCACATGGCTTCTACATATCGGATTGTATGTAGGTACATCTCGTACTGGATGTCTCACTGCGACCGTCTTACGAAAACCATTTATTCCATGTTTTTGCACCTAGTTTCTACATCTCGTACTAGATGTAGTATAAGATTATGTTTCACAAATCTCGTACTGGACTCAGAAACATGAATCAACATATCATCACATCAAATCCATCATTGTAATCAATAATACAATCCATGAGAAATTCATACAACCTCATGGAAAAATTTCCATCACAATATTATACGTACCAGAAGTATGGCTAGGCTACCATACCTTATTCAAGCCAAATCATGCCAACTTATGCATGGCAATTAAATATCCTCAGGCTACAAACAAATCATGTTAGAAATCTAACTAAGAAACCTTGAAATACCATCCAAATAATTTTTCTAATTCCTTTATCCCTTCACAAGAAAAGATTAAAACTTAGTCTATATCTTAATCTCCTTTCACCTACCACCCTATTAATTAATCCTCAAATATGAACCACCAAAGTATTTAAACCATTTATCTACATAACATTCAACCTCTACTTCTAAAAACAATTAATTCAAAACAGTCCCATAATAAGAATATGAACAACCAGCACAAATGTCCTCAAAATCACTTCCAATGATCATCAAATGTGATTCCAAACATCACTAATATTTCAGCCTATAAATCATCACCTATCCTATGGTTAAAATCAACATTCTCACATCATAAAATAACCTTTAGTGACATGAAATTCCAGCCTAAATAATACACCATAAATCTGCACATTTAAACATATAGGTTAGTCCAAATAAATTCTTAACTAGAGATTGAAGCCTAGCCTACCTCAAGTGAATTTTGGATTTGCAATTGACTGAATAGGTGGCTGTCCTCCTTTGAGATCTTTAAGGAAGAAAGTATTAGGATGATTTGGATAAAATAAAATGAGACAATGGATGTGTAGAATACTTTAAGAGTGGATATGATTACTAGTAAATGAGAAATGAAGGCAAGATGTGAAATGGAAGGCAAGTGGCCGTGGAGTGAGCTTGGAGGTATAAGTCTTATGTGAAAATTATTTTTTAGTATGATAGGATATTTATAGTAATCAAGCTAGTTAGGATCTAAAGGACTTAGTTAAGATGTAGCTTAATTAATTTCTGGTTTGGTTATAATTATGACCTAAAGATATTTTAATTTTATATATTAAGTGCATGATGACTAAGCAAAAGCAAAGATCCCTTTAATAAATGGCTAAGGTCACGTGTGAATGGAGTTTACAATTAGCCAAATCTGATTGGTTTAATGCTTTTGGCTGAAAATTATATCTTGGTCCTAAGTTAATTGGCTGCCATGTAACATAGATATTTTTTTCGACTTTCAACTTGCCTAGAAAGTTCACGTATGACTTACCTTGTGCTTGGCTGTTTTGTAGCACATGGAAATGGAGCTTTCAAGAAGAAAACATGTGATTGGTCCAAGCTTGGCTGATTGATCTTAAGTTCCTAGGCTTCCATGTTGATGGCCATACAAGATCATTCAAGAATCTTGTTTTTAGTTTTGTCTCATTCACTTTATTGACTTCACATTGACTTTTGTTTACCAAATTTCTTTTTATATTCTGTACGAATTTACCCAGCCATAAATTCTCATTTTTTAGTATGTTAAGCTAGACTTCCTAAGCTTTCTAGAAATCATATGCCTTATTTGGAGTTATAAAACTCAAGATATGGTATTTTAAAAATTAAACTCCAAAGCTACCAGCGAATTCAACTTAGGACAATAACATCTCTTAGTATTTTTGTTACTGTAGGCAGTGCACAATCTAGATTTAGCTGAAATTTGTATATTTTATAGTGGACATCGAGATCTTTAATTCCGTATATCATACACCTAATTTGAATAATAAATGAGAGAGATATAAATTTTTTAATATGGGTGACAGAAACTAATTTTGAGTATAGACAGTTTTGAGAAGCTTGTGTTAAAATAAATTCTATCCTACTCTTCTTGTATCCAAATATCATCACACTTCCATAATTTAAGCATAAATATAAACTCAAGATATAATTTTGAGGATTTTACAACCCCTACATCCCAGCAATCGAAAGCATAACAAAGGTTCACATAAACTTTTATATCAAATTATTTGAATCAATCCAAATCCATATTATCATTTTTTGCCCAGTCCGCAATGTATAAAAAATTCTTTTTTTATTCAATTGAAACCTATTTGTCATGGAAAATTATTTATTTCAAAACAAAAAAATAAAATACTTGTTTTATCATTAAATGATATCAACACAACGGGTCATAGAAAATAAGACAAGGGGGGTCGAACACATAAACAAACATGATTGTGAGAGACAATTAAAAGCAACAACAAAGCAACGGGTAACATAAATTATACATCATGAATAGTGCAAATAGTTGATTTATCTTCAAATGATAACTTCACAAGGGCCCCAAAAATGGAGAAGGTTAATATTCCAACAAAAAAAATTAAAAATCCCTAGATATTAGGGTTTCACAAAAAAAATTATGCATCATTTTTTAACAAAATGGAATGATCCAAAATCAAAAAAAAAAAGGCAAGCGATTAAAGGAAACGTTCATTGGTTTCAGAATTTATTATCAAAGAAAAGGTATTTTGTTATTGCACTAAATGAATAAAATCTATTATCTGATAGTTAAATTTGTTACACTACAAAAAATCTATCGTTTGTCCTGTCAAAAAGGTCATTTTCGGAGACTAAAAACTGTCATAAAATGCATTTTTGATGGTTAGAGATCAACCGTCAGGAGTACTAACGTCTGTTGGATATAGGGGGAGCAACAAGAAGATGAAGCTTGTGCCTTAGAAGAATGTTTTGAGCTTTTCACATGCCTTGAAGATTGTAATTTAAATTAAGTGTATGAGAGGCCAATCTTTTGATCCTTGCATTGCATGCACATAATCATTAACATGTAAGCATGTTAATGATTATGTGCATGCAATGCAAGGATCAA
>QARZ01039918.1:1948-20341 GCA_013407115.1 Glycine latifolia | reverse complement strand
AGCTTCACTTCCTAATAGGACTGCCTATATGCCTAGTCCAGAAGAGATCAACAACATCATCGCAAGGTATCAACATCCTAATCCTAGACTTGATGATAAGGTAACCAAATCTACTACTTACTTTTCTCCTTTTGAGGCATTTTATGGTTTTCACACATTATTCCCTCTTGATCCAATTTCCTTTACTAATGATTCTTCTATTTTGAGTATGCATGAGTTCTTTAGGGCTATTTTTGCTAGGAATTTCCATGGAAGTGTGCAAAATCAAATTGAGTGGAAGATGGAGCAATTTACACGACTTGCCAACAAAGGGAGAAAGACATTGGTATTTGATCCCGGAGATTGGGTTTGGTTACATCTAGGGAAGGATAGGTTTCCTTTCCAAAGGAAATCAAAACTTCAACCTCGGGGTGATGGACCTTTCAAGGTTCTTGAGAGGATTAATGACAATGCCTACAAGATTGACTTACCAAGTGAGTATGGGGTGAGTTCTAGTTTTAATGTCACTGACCTTTCTCCTTGTGATGTAGGTGTTTTGAATGCAAATCCGAGGATAGATTCTTTTCAAGAAGGAGGGGATGATAAAGGACTATGTAAGGATCATGATGATGGAGGTCCATTACAAGCCAAAGGTCTAGAATGAGAGCTTGAAGCACTTCCTTTGGTGAACTTTGAAGGACCCATGACAAGAGCTAAAACCTAAGCCATTCAAGACCACATCAAAAGTATTATTTTGTTGTAAAAAGCAAGTACTGTCTGTAATAATCGACCACAACGTTTCTATAATCGATTACACAAGTTAGCTGTCTATTTGTCTATCTGTCTGTCTGTTTTAATCAATTACGATGTATCTGTAATCGATTACCAAGCTTTTTTGTCTATTATAATCGATTACGACGTTGCTGTAATCGATTACACAGTACTAAAACACTCTGGTTTAATCGATTACGCTTCGTTTTAATCGATTATTTTCATTTAAAATGGTACTGCAGCTTTCCTTTTGTTGTTTTCATGTAATGGGCTTTGATATTTCCGCAAATAGGCCTAAACTTACGTTTTTAGGTGTTTATTAGAGGCCTAGCCATATAAATACTCAGACTTTGCTATTTTTGGTTAACTTTGATTAATGAAATTGAGCTTTTGCTTAAATTGAGAGCTTAGCCTCTTGTTTGTTCTTGATTGAGACCAAATTGATTATTATCAAGGAAGCTTTCCTTTGTGGCGAATCCTCCTCCGACTTATCGTTCCGATTGGGGATCATGGCGTCATTCTAAACCATTTCTTAATCTTCTCCATTTTTCTATTTGAGTTTCAAACCCCAATTCATGGAGTCTTGAAGTTTGCAATCCGGAAACGATCCAAGCCAAGCATTCATGTCTTCGTATTCATCAATCCCGTCATTCTAGCTATCGTCCTTGTAGAGGTAACACTTGTTTATTACGCATCTCGGCTTCAACAACCCGGCACATGGTTATTATGCATCCCAGATTCAGCAACCCAACAACCCGGCATCCCAGCACTAACTTGTGTGTAATCGATTACAGAAACATTGTAATCGATTAATACAGATAACACTTGCTTATTACAACAAACAATACTTTTGACTTGATCTTGAATGGCTTGGGTTCTAGCTCTTGTCATGGGTCCTTCAAAGCTCACCATAGGAAGTGCTTCAAGCTCTCCTTCTAGACCTTTAGCTTGATCCTTAGATAGCCCTCTATCATCCCCTCCTTCTTGAAAAGAATCCTTCCACGGATTTGCATTCAATATACCTACATCACAAGGAGAAAGATCAGCAGCATTAAAACTAGAACTCACCCCATACTCACTTGGTAAGTCAATATTGTAGGCATTGTCATTAATCCTCTCAAGGACCTTGAAAGGTCCATCACCCTGAGGTTGAAGTTTTGATTTCCTTTGGAAAGGAAACCTATCCTTCCTTAGATGTAACCAAACCCAATCACCCGGTTCAAATACCATAGCCTTTTTCCCTTTGTTGGCATGTTGTGCATATTGCTCCATCTTCCTCTCAATTTGATTCCGCACCTTCTCATGGAGATCCTTAACAAAAGTGGCTCTAGAAAGTCCATCCTTGCTCAAAATAGAAGAATCATTAGGTAAAGGAATTAAATCAAGAGGGGATAAAGGATTAAAACCATAAACAACCTCAAAAGGATAGAAAGAAGTGGTAGAATTGGTTACCCTATTGTAAGCAAATTCAACATGGGGTAACCATTCTTCCCAAGTTTTCAAATTACCTTTGATGACACACCTTAGGAGTTGTGAAAGTGTTCGGTTGACTACCTTGATTTGTCCATCCGTTTGAGGATGGCACGTGGTTGAGAAAAGAAGCTTGGTTCCAAGTTTTCCCCACAAGGTTTTCCAAAAATGACTCAAAAACTTGGAATCCCTATCTGACACAATACTCCTAGGTAATCCATGAAGACGCACTACTTCTTTGAAGAAAAGATCCACCACATAACAAGCATCATCTACCTTTTGACATGGAATGAAATGTGCCATCTTGGAAAACCTATCAACAACCACAAAAATAGAATCCTTGCCTCTCTTGGACCTTGGAAGGCCAAGTACAAAATCCATGTAAATATCGGTCCAAGGTGAGGTAGGAATTGGCAAAGGAGTATATAAACCTGTTGGATTTAGGGGGAGCTGCTTTAGAAGAATGAAGAAATTACTCAAGATTTGGTTTTGAGCTTTCAACATGCAAAGGACAACTTAAAGACAATTTTAGGATTAAAATTGTGTAAGAGAAAAACAATTAGGGTGATCCAAGTGCATGGCATTCATTCATTGCATAATCATCTAATTAAGTCAACTAAAATCACAAAGCATTAACAAATCAACTAAAAGCTTTAAAATATTCAAAGGTTTTATGAAAAAGTGTTCTTCACTGTAATAATCAATTACAGTAAGAGTATAATCGATTATTTTGTTCTTCGCTAAATCTGGAAACATTTCAGGAACACTTTAATCGATTACCATGTCGTTTTAATCAATTATTTGACCTATGTTTTAAAAGAACTGCATAGTTGAACTGGTTTAATCGATTATATTAAAGCCGTAATCGATTACTTGCTTGTATCTATTTTTAGCATTTGAACTGCCATAATCGATTACCCAAGTTAGTAATTGATTACACCTTGTTTTTGCAAAACTATGATGCACTGGCTTAATCGATTACCAGAATCCGTAATCGATTATCTAAGCTTTTTGAAAATGCATTAGAACTGGTTTAATCGATTACCAGGTTCTGTAATCGATTAAACAAGTGTTATGAAAAATATGCTTTTGATTGTAATAATTGATTACAACTCGATTTAATCGATTATTTTGATTATGATTCAAACCCAGAAAAGCTATGAACATATTAATCGATTATAATTAAAATGTAATTGATTACCAAAGTATTTTAATCGATTATTTGTGCGGTTTAATCGATTACTGGCGGTTAAAAACTTCTGTTATAAATAGAAACCTTGCTCAGCTGGTTTAGTAACTTTGTGGAAAATACCCATTCGAAATTTCTGAGCCAAAACCAGTCCTCTGAGCTTTCTAAATTCTTTTTTGAGGGTTTGATTCAGTCATGCTTCATGTTGCATTGATCATGTGAAAACAAGTCATTCTTGAAGCATGCAACCATTTCAAGATTAAGGAAAGATAAGCTTCTTGTGTTTTAAAGATTCAACCTGTTCTGGTAACTTCATTTGCATTACATACCTTGGATCATCAGGTTGTTTCTCTTCTTAATCTGATTGTAATTTTCGTTTTGTATTTTGTTTTGAAAATTGCTATTGTATTTGGTTCTTACATGTAACTAGAGATAGGGTTTCTCTAGGGGTTTGCTGAGTAGTGTTCTCAGTGGGTTTGCCTCTAAGGATCTAATAGGGTTTTAGATTTCTGAACTTTATCTAGGGTTGATAAAGAGAGGTTGTGTAATTGCTTGTAAGAACAGATTTTAAATAGTGGAACTTCACTCTAGTGTTGAGTGGAAGAAACTGGATGTAGCTTCATAGTGTTTGAAGTGAACCAGTATAAATTGCTTGTGTGTTGTTTCTGAATCTATTCTCCTTATAATAATTGTTTCTTGTTTGATTTGATTATCTTGAAGAATCAGTTTTGATCCATTGAATCCTAAGAGGCTGAGTTACTTGATTGAAAAAAAGATTTCTTGGTTTTGAATTGTGATGAAGATCCTTTGAAAACTCTGATTTTGATTAAAGAATTTTGATTTACCAAGGTCTAACCAATTCACCGCCCCCCCCCCTCTTGGTTAAGTGTGAAGTATTCATATCATTTTCAAAACCATGATGCATGACTTTGGACTTAGCCTTATGACACACAATACAATTAGAAAAATATTTGATGACATCATGTTTCATTTTAGGCCAAAAGAAATGCTCATGCAAAATGTTTAAAGTCTTTTCAACCCCAAAGGTCCCATTAACCCCCCTTTATGAGCTTCACAAATCATGAGTTCACACAAAGAACTTTGAGGCAAACACAATCTTTTATCTTTAAACAAGTATCTGTCATGCCTAAAGAATCCTTGGTGAGCCCCTTTTACACAACTCAAACAATTTAGAGAAGTCATGGTCTTGAGCATACAAGTCTTTTATGTGATCAAACCCAAAACATCTTGGTTTCAAGCATGGAGATTAAAGCATATCTCCTTGAAAGTGCATCGGCCACAACATTAACCTTGCCTTGCTTGTGTTTAATAACATAAGGAAATTGTTCCAAGAACTCTACCCATTTGGCATGCCTCTTATTAAGCTTTCCTTGGTTTTTCAAATGCTTGAGTGACTCATGGTCACTATGAATCACAAACTCCTTAGGAAGGAGATAATGTTGTCAAGTTTGCAAAGCTCTAATAAGTGCATAAAGTTCCTTGTCATAGGTAGAATAATTCAAAATAGCACCCTTAAGTTTTTCACTAAAATAAGCAATTGGGTGACCTTCTTGTAACAAAACAGCCCCTATGCCAACAATGGATGCATCACATTCAATTTCAAAAGATTTAGAAAAACTTGGTAATGCAAGAATGGGTGCATTTGTCAACTTCTCCTTCAATTCATTGAAGGCATTTTCTTGTTCACTCTCCCATTTAAATACCACATTTTTCTTAAAAATTTCATTCAAAGGAGATGCTATGGTGCTAAACTCTTTGACAAATCTCCTATAAAAACTAGCCAACCCATGAAAACTTCTCACATCACTTGCATTTTTGGGTGTTGGCCAATCTCTAATAGCGTTAATTTTCTCATCATCCACTTGGACTTCCTTAGCACTCATAACAAAACCTAAAAACACTACTTGATTGGTGCAAAATGTGCATTTATCCCTATTAGAAAACAAGTTTTCATGTCTAAGCACTTCCAAGACACTCCTAACATGGTCAAAGTGGTCATCCATTGTTAAACTAGAAATCAAGATATCATCAAAGTAAACAACCATAAATTTCCCAATAAAGTGTCTCAAAACATGGTTCATGAGTCGCATGAAAGTGCTTGGTGCATTGGTTAAGCCAAAAGGCATGACCAACCACTCATAAAGTCCAAACTTAGTTTTGAAAGCGGTTTTCCATTCATCACCTTCTCTCATTCTAATTTGATGGTAACCACTTTTCAAATCTATTTTGGAAAAAAACACAAGAACCATGAAGTTCATCCAACATATCATCAAGTCTAGGGATAGGATGTCTATACCTCACGGTGATGTTGTTGATGGGTCTACAATCCATGCACATCCTCCATTTGCCATATTTCTTAGGGACTAGGATGACCGGCATTGCACATGGGCTCAAGCTTTCCCTCACCCATCCTTTTTGCATCAACCCTTCAACTTGCTTTTGAATCTCCTTGGTCTTTTCCGGATTACTCCTATAGGCTGCCCTATTAGGAAGTGAAGCTCCCGGAACAGGATCAATTTGATGCTCAATTTCTCTTAAAGGAGGTAAGCCATGGGGTATGTCTTGTGGAAAGACATCCTTAAACTCCTTTAAAAGTGTATCAAAATCTTGAGGCAACTCAAGGGCACTAGAAGACAAGCACATATAATTGGAAATGAGTAGATACAATTGTTGTCTAGCTAGCATCACTCTTTTAACAATAAACTTTCTTTTATTTCTAATTTTTTTTATACTCTTTTTGTCTCTCTTTTTTTGTTCTCTCTTTTCACTCTTTTTGCCATCTTTTTCTTTTTGGCTTTTCTCTCTCAAAGGACTCTTTTCTTCTTTGATTTTCTTTTCTTTTTCTCTCTTCAATCTCATTTTTATTTGATCTTCACACACCTCACTTGGAGACAAAGGTGAGAGTGCTACCTTTTTACCTCAATGAAGGAAGGAGTATCGATTGGTGATCCCATTGTGTACCACATCTCTATCATATTGCCAAGGTCTACCAAGCAACACATGGCCGGCTTCCATGGGAACCATATCACAAAGCACTTCATCCACATATCTGCCAATGGAGAATGTAAGCAAGACTTGCTTATCCACTACCAACTCACCATTGTCACTCAACCATTGCAATTTATAAGTTTTAGGGTGAGGGGCAATTTTTAAACCAAGCATCTCCACTAGTCTAGTGCTTGCAACATTGGCGCAACTTCCTCCATCAATGATTTGAGAACAAACCTTCCCACTCACCAGACCTTAATCTCCCAATCAAGGTAAGCCTCCGGATCATTAGTACCTAGAAACTTAGGAAGTTTGAATTTCACATCTTCCATTCTATCCCTATTCCTCCTAGGCCTATGCCTTCTACCATCATCATATCCATCATCACTCCCTTGAGAAGAATGGGGTGACCTATGATGTCTCCTTCTCTCCATGTCCTCCATTTGTCCACTCAACTCTTGAGTACTTCTTTGTATTTCATCAAAACGTTCGTTCATCCTTCTTTCAACATTTCTTTGCAACCTATCCATTTGCTTAGCCAATGAAGTCATTAGCATAGCGATTCTTGGTGAAGGTGGATCACTATCAAAATTGGACACCATTGCTACAAGAAAAAGGTTAGTAAAACAAAAACAATAATGGACCTTACTACTCACTAAGTGTTTCACACTTGCAAGACTTTTTCTATAAGGTTCACTCTTGTCTTTTTCCACTCTCTAACTCTTCTTCAACTCTTGAAAGCAACCAAAGATTCCAATTCAAAGAATATCCAATGTGAAAGATGAAACAAATCCAAACTCAACTTAAGAGGTCAAGGAAGAAAGAAAAACTCTAAGACAAAACCTTGGAAAATTTAGAAGACAAGCAATAAAAGCTCAACAAGAAAAGCACAACTCAAAAGGAATGTTAAATAAGACAATTATGAAGATAAAATAAATATTGACTAAATATAAACCACTGTAATTATGCAAAAAGATAGTGCTATAAAGCAATCAAAAGCACACACTAAGAGAGAGGGCTGTTAATTTTAAATTTGGCTGTCAACTTTTTTTTGATACTTGGGTCCTCATTTTTTTTATATTTTCATTTTGACCCCAGTATACTTTTTAATAATTGCCTTTTGGTCCTTCGTAATTTCTCTTTTAGGACCCGAAACTTTTGATATTTGCACAAACTCCCCAAAACTCTCTAGACAGAATTTTATGAATCAAACTCAAAAATTTCCAGCAGTGCTATGAGTTTCATGAACAACACAAAGAACATGAAGAACAACCCATATTCAAAACAACTCTAAATTCAACAAAACGAAAGGGGAAATGAAGGCAATTGCAAGCTAAACTCAAAAATCACACAAGAAGCACACAAAGAACAACAAACAAGCAAGAATCATGAAATTTCAGTTTTCATTTTCTGGAGAAAAAAATAAAAATGAAAATGCAAAATAACATAGATAGAATTCTTAACTAAATGCTTTCCGGAATTAAGCTCTGATTACCACATGATGACTACCAAGATATGAATGCTTGGTTAGGATCGTTTACGGATTGCAAACTTCAAAAGTCCATGAATTGTAGGTTAAAACTCAAAAAGAAAAATGGAGAAGGTTAAGGAATGACTAAGGAATGACGCCACAGTCCACAAAAGGGAGGTGCAATACAAAATAACAGAAATACATAGATGCATCCCAGACATCTTGGACATCTAGGATAGCTCGGACATCCCGGACAGCTCAGACAAGCTCGCACATTCCAGACATCTGGGACATCTCGAACAAGCTTGGATAAGCACCTCATCTAAGCACATCCCAGGACAACTCGGACAAGCTCGAACATCCCAGACAGCTCGGTCATCTCGGACAGCTTGGCTAAGTACATGTAGACTACGCACATTCCGAACATCCCGAACAAGCTCGGACATCTTGGCTAAGCACATCCAGTCTAAGCACATTTCGAACATCCCGGACAACCCAGACAAGCTCAGACATCTTGGCTAAGCACCTCTTGTCTAAGTGCATCCCGGACAAGCTCGGACAGGCGCAGACATCTTGGCTAAGCACCTCTTGTCTAAGCGCAACCCGGACAACCACGTATTTTGAACATTGGATTTAGAAAAATCATCTTTGATTGTAACTTTTCAACAAAGTTTTTGTGAAAACCGTCGTTGATAGGGGCTCCATGTATTTTTGGCCTCGTCCTCTCTCTCACAGTTGTCCTTTCTCTCACGAACCCTACCCTTTTATAGCTACAAGGAGATAACTCCATGATTTTTTTGTGAAGTCTCTTCGTGTCGATGTTGGGTGGTACAGACGTGTCAGTGTTTAAGCCATTGTGGCTTGACAGGGGCTCAGGCCATGGTGTCACCCACCGCAGATTAGTCATTCTTTTGGAGGATTTCTTGGGTGGCGACGGGGAGGGAGGCCATGGCTACAGTGATTGATCCTAGGCCGGGTTCGTGTCATTCACACTCTTTGAACATTTAAACCCTCACCCAACACCACCATCAACAAAAAAAATTGTTTCATATTATTTATTTCTCTCTTGCGTTTCCAGAAAATTTCTTCTCTCCCACTCCAAATCTAAAAATTCTGCAAGTTCTCATTTTTTCCCGTAGAAACTTATGGGTTTTTAAAATTATCATCTAGAGGTATCAAAGATAACAACATAATAAATCTCCCAAGTGGAGTTTCAATGCGAAAACCCTAGAATTTATTGAATGACTTCAGGGGAAATTTTCTTGTTGTTCCGACAGAGAAGGCCACCAACGTTGGAAGCATTTCTGGACCCCATTGACTTAAGAGATGTTGCTTTCATTCATACCTCATCTCCATTGCCAATTGTAACGCCCTGAAATTTCGATAACTGGAAATAAATGTTTGATGTATTTCTTGTGTTATTTGATGATTTGATTAGTTTAGATTATTTGAATTGTTGTGTAAATTATCCTTGTGCAATTGCTTGGTGTGGATGTTAGGTTATGTGAAGTTTGTTTGATTTATGTTTGAAATGTGTGATTGATAGTTTGACCCAAAATCTATTTTAGTAAAACTACAATGTCGAACTTGTTAACCGTTGGATCGTCTTCAAATTTTGACAGTAGGTTCACAACTCATCTCTTCATGTCATGACCATTGTGATTTTCAAATAACAACATCTGATGTCGTGCTAAGCACAATTCTAGACAGAGAGGAAATTGCATTGAGCGAGACGAGCGCGTTGAGTGAGAATTGCAGGTATAAATATGTCCAACAGTGCAGAAAAATGTGTTTTCACTTCTCTCTCTCTCTAAACTCTTACCCAAGACCCTAGAATCACCTCCTCCACCACCCACAACCACCGGTGACCACCACGAGCCACCGCCGCTTGCCGTCGGACTACCGCATGAAGAGGAACACTTTAATCGGGGCAGAATCTTCAAAACTCAACTCGAGGATTCGGTAGAGAATGGAGCCTCCAATCCTCTTTTCTTGGTTTCTTTGAGGTAACCATGGTTTCCTTGTCTTCTCCTAGTTAGTTTAAGCCTTTCTTAGTGTCTCTTGTGATTTGGGTACCATTATTGGGTATTTTTACACTTGCTTTGAAACTCCTTTAAAAATGAGACGTTGTAAAAGTTTCCTTTGGGTGTGATCAGAATTTCAAAATGATGTCCTTTTGATGTAGACTTCCAAAACACCATTTTAGTCCCTTTTAAATTTGAATGGGCATTTGACCCCAATGTTAATATTAACCTTGTATTTCAAATCTATACTAAATTATCTTCAATTTGATATATAAAGCTCTATGTTTTGGTCAAAGCATGTGAACTTGAGAGATCTCAAAATGACGCTACTAGGAGCTAATAGAGAGAGATAGATAGGAAAGGGCAGTTTATTGTTTGGTTACAGTTTTTTATACTATAGTTGGGGGTCAGGGAACCTAATTATTGAGATGTATGTCTGTCCCTGTTGTGTGCTGATTTTCAAGAAATACTATGTTTTAAACTAATGGGATGCGATATATTTATCATTGGTGTATGTTTGTTGCTATTGTGTGCTCGTTTTCAAGAAAAACTATGGTTTTAACTAATGGGATGCAATGAATTTGTTATTGATGGATAAAACTGTGAATGGTGTTTTTGTTGTAATGATTGGATTTTAGGAAAAGTCTTAATTACAAAGGAGACTCTCCCCAAAATTTTATAATGCGTTCTTCTATTTAATTCTTTATTAAATTTTTAAATGGGCATAAGAGATTGTTTTCTATATTGTAGTTCTCCTCTTTAATTTAGAATTTTCCTAAAATATTAGTCTCATTGTAATATGGATTGTGAATGAATGAGGTTTGTGTTGTCTGAAGACCTGGGGAATGTGAATCTCAAGCATATGTTATATAGATGTGAAATGCGATTGTTTGTGACGCTAATCATGATATTGAAATGAGATAATGTTAATGATTATATTAATATGAGATGATATTGATGGTTATGATGATGTTGATGATGTTGAAATGAAATGATATTGATGTTGTTAATGATATTGAGATTGAGGTGATATTGATGTTGATTATGACATAGATGAAGCCATTTGTCTTAGTCATATTTTAGCTTTTTACTTGCCATTCAATTGAAGGCATATGTAATTTGTTAAGTTGTCTAAGAGCCTCATCTTATGATCCCTTGCATTGCATAAACATCATCCATTGGCATGCATACATGATTTTGATCAAGTCACATGATTTGTTAAAAAGCATAAGATTTTCATGTTTGCATAAAGAAGCCAATTACTCATGGTTAAGTTTTGAAAAATCACCTTTAGCATTGACTTAATCGATTACCAGAATTGGTAATCTATTACTTAAGCCATAAAGAACTAATTAATCGATTACAAGGTAATGGTAATCAATTACACATCACAAAACAGAGAATAAGTCTTAATGAGTTAATCGATTACCATCTAATTGTAATCGATTACATTAGCACATCTTTAAAGCTAGACTGACTGTGATAATCGATTACATGGTGGTTTAATCGATTACTTTGCTCATATATCTTTTCCAGAAAGAACTAAGAACACTTTAATTGATTAAATAGGATATTAATCGATTACTTAAGTAAAAATAATCGATTAGATGGACGATTTAATTGATCACTTTCAATTGAAACAGTTTTCTATAAAAAAAACTATTGGGTCTTTTGATTTAGACAAAACTTGATACTTCGAGATTTTTATTACTTTCAAAAGTCCTTTGATTCTAAGAGAAGATATACTGAGATTCAAAGCTCTTGTTCCAAAAATTAAGATCCTCATGCATCATTGATATAATTGTTTTGGGCAAGATTTGAAAAGAGTTTTCTTGGAGAGTTGATCTAAAGATTACTTTCTTTAAACCTGTTAGACTTTTGGCAAGCGTACCAATTGTCGTTGTATGTTACAAAATTTATAAAAGTTCGTCTCCACAGGGACTTGTGCTACTCAATTAATCCAAATAAAACTTAACAGTTTAATAGTTATGTACAACGAGTATGGTCAAAGTTTTGATGGTTTTACGGAAATAACGAAAGATAACTAAAAAGTACGGAAACTAATAAAATGATTTTAATTAATTCAAGAAAAGCGTAGGATTTGGATTTCATCATTCATATCCTCAGTATCCAATTAATATTACCATGTATAAATCATTTTCTATTATTACTGATGCATACATTAATTAACCTCGAATCGATCCCTCGCAATCGAGTTCTAAGGATATTTACCGAATATCGATCCCTTGCATACGAAGTAAATAACCCAGCATTACAATCATAATCGCGTGCTATTTGTAATCTAAACGTTATGCTCTATTCCTAGCAATGTAACGTAAAAAGTAAAATTGTTCAGTTCAAATTCTAAGAGTACTTCCCAATTAAACTTAGAATCCAATTTCATGAAACTAGTGATCAAGCATTAAGAACGGAATAAAATTACCAATAATAAATAGAAAAGACTTATGCATAAATAAATATTAAAAGAGGTACTTAAAAGTAGAAGATTACATCCAATCCTTAAGAGAAACTAACCAAGCATGGAGAGAACCTCCTTAAGAGAAGAATTGATGAAGGGCCCCATCATCACTTCTTTCCGGCAGAGTCTCTACACTAAATCTCACTTCTCTCACTTTCCTAACCTACCTAATACTAATATTTAAAGAGCCTAAGGCTCAAAACAAGCTAAGAAGCAATGGAGGAGGAAGAATGGAAGTGAAAAGAATGAGTTTCTTCCTTGGGGGTCCATGGCTATTTAGAGGGGGCTGGTTGCTCGAGTTCACTCGCCCAGGCGACCAGTTTTGCCTTTGTTTGGTGGCTTGGGTGAGTTAAGGCCCACTTGATGAAGCAACTTGCCAAATTGGAGGCCCACTTGCAGAAGCAGCTCGCCCAGGCGAGTAGTTTGTGCATGTTTCACTCGCCTTGGCGAGTTAAATGCACCTTCCAGAATTAGCTTTTGGGCCTTGATGGATTTTGGGCCTGTTTTGCTTGTTGCACCTCCCATGTTTGTTTTATGATCCATTTTTGCTTGCTTTATGTGTTCGAAAGCTTCAGAAGTCCACAGAATCTATCAAAATACAAAGCATGATTGGATTAATCTTCCAAAATTTGAACAACTACTTTTTATACAAGCATTAGGTGCTATTTAACTAGGTTTAGGGCAAATTTATAATCAAATCTTCTGAAATCAAAAGATAAGTGCCTGCATTTGAAACATGAATTTAACTGAATTAGGGCACTTATCACAACCTGATTTCAGTTTATTAAACTCATTCACTTTCATTTTGTGGATCATAAGGTTGTATCTCTCCTTTAAACTCTTGCAGTAATTCATTTTTACTTTTGTTCTTGTAAGTTCCTATCTCATAGAGGTTCTTTAAAGCTTTTCTAGAGTAGGGTTCTCTAGAGGGAAGAATAGAGAAGGGTTCTCTATGTCTTGATCATTAGAAGTCTGAAGGGTGTTTAGATTTCAGTTATTTATCTAGAGTTGATAAAGGGTGATCATTTGTAAACTTGTAAAGAACAGATTTTGTTATAGTGGAACTTTAGCCAAGGTTTGTTTAGAAGAAAATGGATGTAACTTCTCTTATTGAGGAGTGAACCAGCATAGTTTTGGTGTTCTCTTATTCTCATCTTGCTGTCTTTATTTGCTAATCTTTTGGTTAATCTTTTTAAGATCAATAGATAATTTTTCCACTATTTCTTTCTGTGAATGGTAAATCTTGATTGATTGAAAGCTTCATTTTCAAAAAGGTGTACTTGTGATACGATCTTTAATCTGCTGCTAGTTTCAAATAAATTTTTAAAGACCCTGTTTTAACCAATTCACCCCCCTCTTAGTTAATTGTGTGTGTTCATATTGTTTTTCAGTTGGTATCAAGAGCCTCTTGAGTGTTATTCAAGATCACTATTTTTTTTTAAAAAGAAAATGAATACCACACAAATTACCTTCAAGGAGGGTTTCTCCCTCAATCGTCCTCCGATGTTTGAAGGAGAGCATTTCAGTTTTTGGAAAAATAGAATGTAGATTTTCATTCAATCAAATGACCCCAGTGCATGGAATGCAATAGCAAAAGGTCATTTGGTTCCTATGAAAACTGTTGGTAATAATATGATTCCCAAAGAGTGGGGTGAAATGACAGATGTAAAAAAAAAGAGTTGTTCAATATGATTTTAAAGCTAAGAACATGATTACTTCTGCACTTTCTTCTAACGAATTCTTTAGAATTGTTAGGTATAAAAGCACAAAGGAAATGTGGAAGATGCTGGAAGTCACTCATGAAGGAACTGATGAAGTTAGAAGATCAAGGAAGCATGCCTTAGTTGGATATAGGGGGAGCAGTAAGAAGATGAAGCTAAAAGAAGAAGCTTATGCCTTAGAAGAAAGATTTTAGCTTTTCAAATGCCAAGAAAATTGTAATTTGGTTAAGTGTATCAGAGGCAAATCTTATGATCCTTGCATTGCATGAACATGATCATTAACATGCATACATGATTCCAGTAAAGCATTAAAGCTATTCATGTTTTTCAAAGAAACTAATTTCTCATGGTTAAGTTTTTGGAAAAACGAAATCTCACTGCTTTAATCGATTACACAACGTTTTAATTGATTACATGCTCTATTTTAAATCTGGAAAAACCATGAAGAACATATTAATCGATTACAGGCTTCTCGTAATCGATTACATAGTACTAAATGAAAATCATGTTTCACTGTCTTAATCGATTACCATGATATCGTAATCGATTACTTAAGTTCATTATTAAATATGCATGACTGCTTTAATCGATTATGACTCGGATTAATTGATTAAATTGCTCGTTGTAGTTCCCAAGTTGTGCTAAGAACATTTTAATCGATTATTTGGAAATTTAATCGATTACATAAGTTAATTTAATCAGAACATTTTGTTATAAACATTGGTTATAAATAGATTGATGGCTTGTTTGATCTAACAACTTACATACTTCAATTTTTCTGAGCACATACAAGCCTTCTCAAAGTTGGAAAGGATTTTCTGAGCTAACAAAGCTCTTGCCCCATTTTTTTTATCTTCATGGTGTATTGAAAGATTTCTTGGGCAAGATTTTCAAATAAGTTTTGGAGAGAAAGTTCTGAAATTGATTTCTGCATTTCAACTCTGATTGGTAAACCATATTCATTCATATTCATTGGATCATCAGGTTGTCTCTCTTCATTATCTCTTGTTGTAATTTCGTTTTTGCATTCTAAAAACAGTAGGAATACCCACAATAACCAAGAGGGGGGGTGGGTAAATTAGTTTAAACTTGGCCTTTTAAAAATTTATTTGTAAAATCATAGTTAAGGATCTTAATCACTTTTAAACCAAGAATGCTTCTAATCAATCAAACCCCTCAACCCAAGAAATCAATTGCTTAAAAACAGGACTTGTTCAGTAATGATAATAGCACCAAGAACAAATGAACAATATAACTAGTAGAGATTTAGAAATAGAAAATAAGCACAAGAATTTATACTGGTTCACTTCTCAAGAGAAGCTACATCCAGTTTCTTATAATCAATACTAGATAGAGTTCCACTATTATAAATTTCAGTTCTTTACAAGCTTTACAACAATCACCCTTTATCAACCCTAGACAAAGAAAGGAAATCTAAAACTCTATTAGACTCCTAGTGATCAAGAATAAAAGAACACTACTTTATTCTTCCCCTAGAGAACACTACTCTAGCACAAGCTTCAAAGAATCCTTTACAATAGCTTCAAATCACCAAAAAGACAAAAACGAATTTACAATCAGAGAAAATGGAGAGAAACAACCTGATGATCCAATGAATGTAGATGCATATAGTTTACCAATCAAAGCTGAATTGCAAAAAAGGATTTCAGAACATGCTCTCCAAAACTTCTTTGAAAACTCTTGCCCAAGAAATCATTCAAAACCCATGAAGATTAAAGAGTGGGACAAGAACTTAGTTAACCCAGAAAATCACTTTCTAACTTTGAGAAGGCTTGTGTATATTTAGAAAATATGAAGTATTCAAGTTACAAAAACATACAAGCCTTCATTCATTTTGTAACAGACTGTAATCGATTACAACGCGCCAAATAATTGATTAAATGGCTTACGTAATCAATTAAATTGTCTTTTAATCGATTAAATTGTTCATAGCTTCATTCTGGGTTTTACAATGAGCAAAATAATCGATTAATCCGAGCTGTAATTGATTAAAGCAGTGAAGTTCATTTGTGAATCAAGCTTGTGTAATCGATTACAATTTATGGTAATCGATTAAAGGAGTGAGACAAGCTTTTTGTTTTTTTACTATGTAATCAATTACAAGAATAATGTAATCGATTAAAATGTTCATCATGGCTTTTATAGATAAAAAATGAAGCAAATAATGGATTAAAATGCTGTGTAATTGATTAAAGCAGTAAGATTACATTTTTCCAAAAACATTAACCATGACTTATTGATTTCTTTAAATAAAAAATCATGAATAACTTTGATAATTTTAATGAAAACATGTAAGCATGTTAATGATTATGTGCATGCAATGCAAGGATCAAAAGATTGGCCTCTCATACACTTACTTTAAATTACAATCTTCAAGGCATGTGAAAAGCTCAAAACATTCTTCTAAGGCACAAGCTTCATCTTCTTGTTGCTCCCCCTATATCCAACAATCTCCCCCTTTTTGGCTTTGAACATGCCAAATATTGATTGAACATATGTTTAATTTTTGAAGTGCATTGAGGGATGAAAGATAGAAGTCTTGAACTTGTTATCCTGAAATCAAATCAGCCTCTTTGCCAAGAACAAGTGTTAAGAGATATGCTTACATAAACATTGATCATTTAAGTTTGCTCCCCCTGACTTAGATAACTTCATCATTTATTAATTTGCAAAACAGAGCAAAACAAATCAGTTTTCCCTTTAGATATCAATCAATTTTTCTCCCCCTATTTGGCTTATCGAAGACAAAAGGTAGCAGTGCAAACAATGAGAAGTAGAAATTGAAATTTCATTAATGGAAAGGGGAAAGTAGTACATTAATCAGAAAAGAAACCAAAGTAAAGCAGCAACAAACAAACAAAAATGAAAACAGAAGGAACCTAAGCTAGTTTATCAAAATCATCAAGAACAAGCCTAGCTTCTATGTTTTCTAGCCTAGATTTCATCTCTTCCATAGATGAATTAGTCTCAGCCCTGTGCTCATGGTGGAGAGACAATAAAGCATCCATCTTTTGATCTTGCAGATTTTGCAGTAACTCCATGAATAATCGATTATATGCTTATGTAATCAATTAATGCGTAGGCAAAAAGTGAGACTGCAAGGACAGTAATTGATTAATTCGAAGGCGTAATCGATTAATCCAGTGAATGATGTAATTCAGGAGGATGAAGTATAATCGATTACAAAACTTGGTAATCGATTATTGTGGAAACCGGACAGTTGTATACTAACTCGAGGACCCCGACCATTTAATATGAATCCGGGAAACCGGTAGGCTTTTAGAACCCGACATGTCCTTGGAACCCGGCCTCCTTCCACTATCACTACCAATACCAGAGTGGTTACACAAATCAGGAGCTCGGATGGGTTTTGGAACCCCGCTGGTTCTTGGAACTCGGCATCCCTTCCACTACCACCATTAATTCCATCGAATCAGGAACCCAGCCCAGATTGACTGCAATGTTATTAAATCTGGGAACCCGGCAAGTTGTATATGAACTCGGCATAA
This sequence comes from Glycine latifolia, assembly GCA_013407115.1. Taxonomy (NCBI): domain Eukaryota; kingdom Viridiplantae; phylum Streptophyta; class Magnoliopsida; order Fabales; family Fabaceae; genus Glycine; species Glycine latifolia. Next base: position 2,698 of record QARZ01039918.1, on the reverse strand, counting down.
CCCGACTCCAGGTTGTATCTTAAACAATGCAATTAAATGTTTAAAAAGATTTTTCACCTTGTGTAATCGATTGATCCGATAGCTTAATCAATTATTCCAGTGGAATGAAATTGTTGTAAAAGATTTTTAAGCTTGTGTAATCAATTAATTCGATGACTTAATCGATTATTCCAGTGAAATGCATTTTCCAGAATCATTTTATATGAAGAATAATCGATTATCCTGGTTGTGTAATCGATTACATAAGCACAAATTTCATTCTTAACAGGTTTTCAAGTTCATTTAATCGATTAATACATGTCTTAATCGATTATTTTAGTAAGAATATCAGTATGAACAATATTTATGCAGCCCAATCACGAATTTTGCAGCACATGTGATGATTAGTCAAGTAAGATGCTGTTTCAAATAGATAGGCACATAACAAGCATGCTAGCAAATGTTAGATTCATCAAGGATACCTAGCATGTTTCTAGGAGTATAGAATCTATCTCTAGCCAAAGGTTTAGTGAAAATATCAGCCAATTCATTATGAGTGTCAATGAAGTCAAATTTGATATTACCTTTTTGGATGTGATCTCTAAGGAAATGATGTCTTATCTCAATGTGTTTGGTCCTTGAGTGCATTATTGGATTCTTGGAAATGTTGATGGCACTTGTGTTGTCACACAGCAGGGGTATTTCTTTTAATTCTACACCAAAATCTTGCAATTGTTGCTTTAACCAAAGGTTTTGAGCATAGCAACTTCC
>QARZ01039917.1:6905-25213 GCA_013407115.1 Glycine latifolia | reverse complement strand
CTCACCGTAATACGAGATCACCTTCTTCAAAGGACCTCGGTTTGACCTTTTTATTGTATTTTCGGGCCACCATCTGTTTCATGTATAAATCTCGGCGATGCGCCGCAGCGCGGACTTCTTCTATTAAATCCAACTCGGCAGCTAATGCTGCATTATTATCCTCGGTATTAGACATGTGTTGCCTTCTCCATGATGGTTGCCCGACTTCTACTGGTATCATAGCCTCGCAGCCGTACGCCATTCTGAATGGGGTCTCCTGTGTGGACGTTTGAGCTGTGGTCCTATGTGCCCATAAGACATAATATAACTGCTTGACCCAGTTTGGGCCGACTTCATGCATACGTTTTTTCAATCCGTCGAGAATGGTTTTATTTGCTGCTTCGGCTTGTCCATTGGACTGCGGATGTTCCACTGATGAGAAGTGGTGTTTTATATGGAGCCCAGTCATCATGTCTTGGAAGTTTTTATCTGTGAACTGCGTCCTATTATCTGTGACAACTTCTGCTAGAATCCCGAATCTTGCTATTATGCTGCGCTCAAAAAATTTTCAAACTCGGGCCGAGGTGATGGTGGTTAAGGGCTCGGCCTCAATCCATTTTGTAAAATAGTCAACGGCCACTATTAGCCATTTCATTTGACCTTCAGTTGCTTTGAATGGTCCTAAAAGATCCATTCCCCACTTGTAGAAAGGCCATGGTGCTGTGATTGTTGTTAACTCGGATGGTGGAGTCCATAATATCTTTGCATATTTTTGGCAGCTATCACATTTTTGTACATGTTCTGTTGCATCTGCTCTCATCGTTGGCTAGAAGTAGTCGGCCCGAAGAGCTTTCATTGCTAAAGCTCTTGCTCCCATATACTGGCCATTAATGCCTTCATGTACCTCTGCCAGAATATACTCAACTTGGTCCGAGTTTAAGCATAGTAGCATTGGAGTGTGGAGACCTTGGCGGTATAATTTGCCATCAACTATAGTGTACATGGCCGCATCTCAGATTAATTTCTTTGCTTCTATTCCTTCATTCGGAATTATCCCTTGTTCTAGATAATTAATGATAGGTCTTCTCCAATCCTCAGCTATTAAGATTATCATAAAGCATGCTGGTTGGGCGAGTTCTTGCTGAATAACCATTCTGTGATTGCCCGTACCTTTGGTGCTTGCCAATTTTGACAATATATCGGCTCAGGTATTTTCTTCCCTCGGAATATGGGCAACTACAACTTCGTCAAATTCTGCCATGATTTCTTTTACTTTAGTAAGGTATTTAGCTAGTAATGGTCCCTTCGTTTGATACCTCCCCTCAATCTGCGCTGAAACAAGTTGTGAATCGGTGAAAACATTGACTCTCAATGCTCCCTGTTCTCAAACCTGTTTTAGCCCGGCAATTAGCGCCTCATACTCCGCCTGGTTATTGGATGTTGGAAAATTGAGCTGCAGCAAGTGTTCGAGTGATGCACCCTCAGGGTTCTCAATAATAACCCCGGCTCCACTTCCCTTGGAATTGGACGAGCCGTCCACATATAGTTTCCACGTGGTATTTTCCATCTGCATAGAAGATGCCGGGGTTAGCTCCACCATGAAGTCGGCTAGAGCTTGGGATTTGATGGCGTGTCGAGCTTCATATTTGATATCGAACTCAGATAATTGGATAGCCCAATTCATCATTCTTCCAGCCAAATCCGGCTTGTGAAGTACTTGTTGTATGGGTTGATTGGTTCTGACGATGATAGTATAGCTTTGGAAATACGGACGAAGCCTTTTTGCCATTGTAAGCAAAGCAAAAGCCACTTTCTCGAGCTTCTGGTATCATAATTCCGAGTTCTTAAGGGCTCGACTCACGAAATAAATCGGCAGTTGACACTTGCCTTCCTCTCGAACTAGTACGGTGCTTATGGCTTCCTCTCCAACCGCGAGGTACAAAAACAGTGTTTCTCCGGGATCTGGTTTCGACAGAACTGGAGGCGAAGCCAAACATTGTTTGATCTGTTGAAAAGCTTCTTCGCATGCCGAGTTCCATCCCACATTAGCCTCCTTTTTCAATAGCTTAAAGAAAGGAAGGGCTTTTTCTACAGATTTCAGGAGAAATCGTGTTAGAGCGGCCATTCTTCCTGTGAGCTGTTGGACTTCTCACTTGTTAGCAGGGAATTGCATATCTAGGACGGCTCTGCATTTGTCTGGGTTTGCTTCTATTCCCCTGTGAGTCAGCATGAATCCTAAGAATTTTCCAGCCTTTACTCCAAAAGCACATTTTAATGGATTTAAACGTATGTTGTGCATCCTTAGCTTGTGAAAATTTTCTTCTAGATCTCGGATATGACTTTCACTTGCAACTGTCTTTGTGATCATGTCGTCGATGTAAACCTTGATATTGCGTCCAATCTGATCAGCAAAGACTTTATTCATCATCCTCTGATATGTTGCCCCGACATTTTTTAATCCAAAAGGCATCACGTTGTAACAATAATTCGCATCTACACCTCAGAATGCTGTCTTTTCTTGATCGCCTGGGTACATAGGTATTTGATTATATCCAGAATAAGCATCCATGAATGACAGTAATTGGAAACCAGCAGAGTTGTCTACAAGTTGATCAATATTCGGCATTGAATATGAGTCCTTGGGACAAACTTTGTTCAAGTCTGTGTAATCACGCGCCATTTCCCGTTGGACTTCTTCACCATCACCACGTTAGAAAGCCACGTGGTGTATTGTATTTCCCTTATAAATCCGGCTTCCAGCAACTCCTTAATATGCTTCTCCAGCGCTTGCCTTCTATCTGGATCGAGCTTCCTATTTTTCTGTCCCACCAGCTTAGAGCCGAGGTACATTGCTAGTTTGTGGCAACAGAAAGTAGGCTTGATTCCGGGAATCTCAGAAGCTTTCCAAGCAAACACGTCTATATTATCCCGCAGGCATTGAATTAACTCGGTTCTAATTTTTGAATTATTCTACTTGCCTATCTTGGTGATTTGTTCTGGTGAACTTCCGATCTGAGCGTCTTCAAGTTCATCTACTGGTTTAGGTCTCCATTCTTCGATTTGTCGCATTTCTAGCTCCACCAGGTTGATCGGCTTTCTGGATGAATGTTTCTCTACTTGTTGCTCCGTTGGATCTCCTTGCCTAATCCGGGGTGGTGAGGATGGACTGCCCTCACTTTCCTTAATTGTATTGTAATAACACTGTCTGGATTCCTTCTGATCACCACATATGGTGATGACTCGGCCGAGATGGCTGATCACCCTCATCTTCTGGTGTTTGGTAGACATAAATATGTCCCATTTATGAAGAGTTGGTCTGCCCAGGATGATATTATACGGTGAAGGAAACTCGGCAACAGTAAAAGTAACCCTTCCTGTCTTGAAACCTTCCTTCGTTCCCAAAGTGAGTTGAAGATCAATAGAGCCTTTGAGACCAGTGCCTCCACCATTAAAACCTATTAACATGGTTTTGCATGGTTTCAGATCTTTTTCTTTTAAGTTCATCATTTTGAATGCGCTTAAATTGATGATATCGGCCGAGCTACCATTATCTACGAATATCCTTTTAACTCAGAAATTTGCTACGGTCCCTGTTATGACGAGACCATCCTCGTGGCCGGGTACCACCCCCTTCATGTCATCTTCATTAAAATAAATTAACGGGGGTGTGGGTGTCTTACTTCTTTCTTTGAATTTCGGTTTATCTCTTACCGACATAACTTCTTTAAGGTATTTCTTTTGTTGACTAGAGGTGTCGCCTCCACCTCCCATACCTCCTGAGATAACGTTACATTCGAACTCAGGTTCTGGGAAATCATCGTCCTTCTTACCCTTTTTCTCGTTCCGACCTTTGTCATCTTGTTGGTTTCTTCTCTTGCCTTGTTGCCCTTGGGTTCGGATGACATATTGCCACAATTTGCCTTCACGAATGAATTTCTCTATTGCATCACGGAGCTCCCAACATTGGTCGGTTGTATGACCCGGTCCGTTGTGAAAATCGCAATATCTAGAATAGTCTAATCTTTCTCTTTTCAACGGTGGACAAGGTCGATCTACTCTCCTCATTTCTGTAAAAGCAACCTCCTTCCAAATCTGAGCTCAAGAAGTAGTCAATGGTGCGTATTTGTCATACTTCCCTTCATACCTTCTTCACCTAAAGCCGGGTTCAGAAGCATTTCGTGGGGGTCGGCCGGTATGGAAGTTTCCGGGATGGCGATTGGTAGACGTATTGTCCTGACGTCGGTTCCTTGGTGACGAGGGTTTTCTATTCTCTTTCGGGGCTGAGTTGGCGATTTCCATTTGCTCTAACTCTAGATACCTTCTGAACTCCACTAGAGACTTCACCAAGTCTTTATAAATGGATTTGGCAAGGCGAAAGGATCGATTGAGCCCGGCTGAGATGAGATGCACGTGTACCTTCTCTTCCAACCCTTGTACTTGCAAGGAGGCTTCTTTGAATCGATCTAGATAACTTTGCAAAGTCTCTCCAGGCTGTTGGTGTATTTTACCCAGGGCGAACTCGGACTTGGGCTATTTTTTACTCGTTGCAAAATTCAACAAAAACTTTTGTCCAAAATCTTCAAAATTTTGGATAGAACGCGGCGGCAACGTATGAAACCAGGTTTGGGCAGCCTCGGTTAACGTGGTCACGAAAATCCACGATATTATCGGCTCGTCTATGCCACGCACGCACATTTGCATATCGAACTCGTCAATATGCACCTGAGGATCCTGGCTTCCATCATATTTGGACAGGAATGACCTGTCGAAATCTTCCAGGAATTGAGCATCGACTATCTCATCAACGAACGACCTATTATTTTGCTGACCTCGAAGATATTTCCTTTGGTATGTGTTATCTTCTCGGCTGGGTCGGCGTGTGAGTTCTACTACCGGTCTTTCAACCTCGGTATGTTGTGACTGGGAATGAGATCTGTGTTGCTCAGATTGATTGGTCGGTTCCTTATTGCTGGCCTCGGCAGTGGGAACCGAGGTATCCGGCCTGTGTCTTCTTGCTGCTGCGTGAGGTTGCTTAGTATGTCCGATTGCTGGATTCTCTATATTTTGAATCCGGTTCTCCATGTGTTGGAGACAGTGATTTTCATCTTGCCTGCGCTTAGCACTGCGTTCATCCAGCTGAATCATCAAATTCTGGACGTCCTCCTGTCGTTAAAGTTCATAACGTTTTTCCAAATTCTCCATCTGAGACAAAAGTGAGTTCAAGGCATTCTGAATGAGACGTTGAGTGGGATCTGGCTCAGCCTCGGCCGCTGATGGTGGATTGACAGGAGGTTGCACTATTGGTACAGCTGGAGATGAAGCAGTGTTAGAAACCGCATCTTCTACTACCACATTCTCCTGATTTGTATTTCTGGGTGGTTCGTCGTGCCCAGCGATCTGGTGACTTCTAGTGTTGACCATTGTGAGTTGGTGGGATTCGAAATTTATCATCCCCACAGACGGCGCCACTGTTCTGCTTGTGAGAAATAGAAATGTACCCAGCAAGGTATGCTAGGATTTTGCTATGGGATCAGTCTTTATCTCTCTCTGAAGATGCTTATAGAGATGAAACACCTCCAGGAAGATGATCACTACAGGAAACAACACGAGTGACATGCTGTGTGTGTTGTGTGAATGGAAAGAGAGAGTTAGAATTGTTGTCTATCTTTCTCCATGGATGATGCTTTATTTATAGAATAATACCTAGACCTAATAGAACAGTGATTGAGGCCCATTATCTTTGGCCGAGATATTTGAATATTTGTTCTATCTTTCTGTTGCAATATTTGTTATATCTTTTATCTTCTTATAGATAAGATATTGGGCTGTTGAGAACTTGAATATTTGAAATAAAGATAATTGGGCTTTATTCGTAAGAGGTGTCTTATGAGTGTATTTGGGAAGAAAGAAAAAGAAAATAATTACATTTATTAGTTACGAAAGAGAATGGTTTTATAGAATTACTATTAAAAATAACAAATATATTTTATTATTATAGAAATGAAATTGATATAAATTTTTTATGAAAATAAAATTAATACTTTTTAAATTTATCGGGATTTTAGACATATTTTATCCAAATAAGTTACTTTTCATTAAAATACATCAACTGAATGTCCTTCGGTTTGTAATGCTCTACGCGTGCTTCCTGAGAATTAAATTAAACCTTACCTTTCTAAATAGACCTTGGAAATACCAAAGTTTGTTCACTCAATTGTAGCTGAAGGTGAGAGTATACACGGGCCGATTTTGTCTGTTTAGATATCCGTTCCACAATAATGGGACTTCGATGAGTATAATGAATTGCTGCTGCAATTAATAAATAAATTAAAACAGCAAAGATTGTTCTCAAGGATAAGAGAACAATTCACCACTTATAATTTAAGAGGATTACTAATTAATAGAAACCATTGGATTTAATTTGTTGCGAAGGAAATAATAATTAAAAATAAATAAGTAGTATAAAAACTTGTTTTGTGGAATTGTCCTTTAAATAAAATAACACTAATAAAAATCCAATCTGATCATTTTTTTTACAGTAGTAAATTCATATCATATCATTCCTAATAAGTTCAGCAATACAAATTGGGGTAAAAACTGATATAAATATGGAGTAGCCTGTTGCACAGCCACCCTTGCAAGGGGAGTGAGTTACTGCATTAACAAGTTTCGAAAGTTTGGAACAAGGGGAGTGAGCTACTGCATTAGCTAAGTTCTTGTAATGATCAATGTTCTTGACATGATTTTTTCTTGGATCATGCTAATAATATTCTAAGAATATTAGTTAAAAAATTAAAAAGAATTTTTTATTAGATATCATATTAAAATGCATTTAAAATTCATAAAAAAAATACAATTTTCATTTTTTTTAAATTATCATTTTACTTCCTTAACCACCTAGCATTTTCCTTTTTTCTTTAAATTTTCAATTATCAATTTTTTTTTTCTTTCTAAAACACTAAGCAGTGTACTTGCATTGCATGTGAGGCCGTCATTCACGAGAATATTAACGTTGGCCTGTGTAATAAATTAAGAACTTGAAAATTAATTGTAGATGACAAAGTGGAGGACGACATTATTGTTTGATAGTGAAAAAATAACATAAAGTACTCAAATATAAATGGCACTAAGATCTCGTCCAACCTACTCAAATATAAATGTCACTAAGATCTCGTCCAACCTACTCAAATTCTCCACCACTGCACCAACTTTAATGCATTATAATATATTACTATGTATGAAAAGATGGCGCAAAAATAACATAACAGTGCTGCAAATATATAAAAATGGGGCCCATTCTCCGTGCTTATTCATACGGGGTACATTAATAATATATTTTGAAAAGTTGCTATAAGTTAATAGTAAAAGAAAAGTTCCTATAAGTTAATAGTAAAAGAAATCTCAACTTGTTTTCCTTTTTTCTTTTCTCTTTGGTATTGGGTTTTGTTCTGCTGCTCGTGGTGAACAGAAATGTCCAACAAAGATTATTGGGTATTTAATATGAGATCAGGCTCTATCTCTCTGAGGATGCTTATGGTGATGAAACACCTCAGGGAAGAAGATCACAACAGAATGAGGGCACAACACAATTGGCGTGCAGTGTGTGCTCAGTGTGTAAAGAAAAGAGAGAGTCAGAATGTATGTACCTTTCTCCATGAAATATACTCCTATTTATAGGCTGAAAACCACTGACCTAGATATTAATGGGATAGTGGTTAGCGTCCACGATCTTCGGCCGGGATCCTTGGTTGACGGTTGCGATATAGATATGGCTTCCACTATCTCTGGCGGTTATGATAGTGTGTTGCTGAGCAGTTTAGAATTAATGGACTTGGTCTTACTGGGCCTTGTTATTTTGGGCCAGAGGGAATCGCCGTAACAAATGCCCCCCCAGCCCGGTTGGTCAGTATTCTGACCTGCCGGGATATGTGTTGCGAACTCGGCAAGTGTACCGTTCGTTTCAAGTAATAAAGTGAGTAAGTAGAGTATCGTCTCCACAGGGATTAAATGCAATCTTACGTAAACTTAACGTCTTAGAAATTGGAAGACAAATAATGAGTTTGAGAGAGTTTGTTGAGTTGTATTTATGTAGCGTAAATGAAATAACAGAAACTTAACAAGAATGTAAGCGAATGTTAATTAGATTTTACTGTAGTAGTGAGAGATGATTGTAGTTAAGCGCAATCCCCTATGATTCCTTCCTGCTATGCTTCGATTGATTATTAACTCGAATTACTTCTAATTACTCAGCTGATGTATTCTCCTATAAGTAGCTAAATCCTAATCCCTTAGTAATTTAACCCTTTGGTGAAATTAAAAACCCTAATCCCTTAGTGATTCCTTCTTAAACCAAGCATTAAGCAATACATCCTGAAATTGCTGCAACTACACATCCCTATCCCTAGGCAATGTATAAATTGTTGTTTTACTCAATTCAGAAACTAGAATCCCAATATCCCTATTGTGAATCCTAACCCTAAACCTCTTAATAGAATGGTCAGTCCCAATTAAGAATAAGCAATGAAGAACAAAATAAAACAAAACAATTATGATAACTCTTATTAAAACCAATCAAGACATAGAGGAATTCTCATAGATTCATGGCTCAACCACAATACAAGAATTAGCCAAGCATACTGGCGTGGCGCGACTAGCGTGGCATCCCACGCTGATCGCGTGGGATGTTCGAGTTAAATAAGTTGCCCTGGAACTTTGGCGCTAATAGCATGAATGCCCACGCTGATCGCGTGGATCATTCGAATTGAATGCCTGAGTTTTGATAGAATGGCGCGACTCGCGTGGGTGGCCACGCTAACCGCGTGGCTTGTTCGAGCTGAGGGGTTCTCTTCTGGTAGTCCCACGCTGCTCGCGTGGATGGCCACGCTAACAGCGTGGCTTGTTTGAGCTGAGAGTTTGTGTTTCAGCATCTCACGCTAATCGCGTGGTGGTTGGCGCTACTCACGTGGGCTCTTCGAACTGAATTTGTTGATCTTGACACCTCCACGCTGATCGCGTGAATTGTTCGAGAGCACTGGCTTGCTCTTTTTGGCTTCTTTTCCTCTCTTGTTGGTTCCTAAATGATAAAATAACTAAGAAATTAAATTAATATGCAATTAAATAATAATTCACCAATTCCTAATCTAATTTACTAAATCTTAAACAACTTATTAATTAATTAATCCTAAAAACTACTATATGCTGGAAGCATATCAATGTGCTAGTGATCATTTCTGGATGTTTCACCGTTATCGTCGATGCCCAGGCTATTCAAAGTGAATCCGGGTTTCACGAGGCAGCCAGGATCCATCTCCTGTCTTCCAATTGACCATCGCTAATCTACCGAGGTGCCTTTCATATATATATATATATATATATATATATATATATATATATATATATATCCCGACTTTCAGTGTTTAGGGTAGGGCTCTCGGCTATTGCCGGGCTATCGTTATCTTTTTAACAACAGCTAATCGACCACAACCATCCTCGAAAAGTGAAGCATTTTCGTCCGTATTCAGAAAGTGGAAGGGACACGTATCCCGATCATTTAATGCTCTGTCATTTCTTTGCACGCTTTTAATCATTTCCTTATGTAGACATCTGATGCTTTTACCCTCGCGTGTCTTTTCACATCTGCCAATTACCAACTCCAATAGTTTCGTATTTGGCAGTTATTTTTCTTTTTGGTTTTATATGCATTTTTTCTTTTATCCCTCTCCTGTGCCCCATTCAATTCCTTCACATTCTCAACCCTTGTGCTCCTGTCTTGTGCCTGTGCTTTTGCTCTCATCTTCGCTTCCATCTCTTCTATTCATATCTCTTCAGTCTTTCTTCTGCATTCCAGGTATTTTGCATTTCCCCTTTCGCGTTTATTTTGTATTACGCTTGTTGCAATTTATTTTGTTTTTCCCTCTATTACTTCTGGTTTATATGTTTGTGAGTCACTGTTGTCCTTCATCTACTTCTGTCTTTCTCTCTGGTTTGCTTTCGAGTGTCTTTTTTCTTCATTTTGCGTGTTGAATTTCATTTTAGCCTCTTACAATGGAGTTCTCTCCTGAGGAGGAAGCACATATACGCAGGACTGTTCCCCCTCGGTCTGCATATTGGTTCTTTGGCCTTCCTCTCCTAGAGGAGGAAAATGAAAAAACCATTTTGCGTGCCCCTTCAGGTTCTGGTAGTTCCTTCACTAGCATCACTGAACCATCTAATCCAACAAAATTAGGGTTAACAAAAAGGTCTGGGACATTAGGATTAGCAGAGTCTAGGGTGCCCCATAGGGTTCCCATGTCTTCGAATATTGCCTCATTGGGTTCTTTGGAACGAAACAATGTGTCGAGACAGCATTTTGGGACTCGATTTGAGCCCTGCTCTAAATGTCTTGATGAGTTTCTGTACTTGACGAGCATTGATCAAGACAAATGAGCTGAAGCTTTGCTTGACTCATGTCGGCATAACCCAGTTGTTATTCCTAAGCCTCTTCCAAACAGGACCAGGGTTCCCATCGCAACTCCTAACTCGGACTCTTGGACCGAGGTGCCGACTTCTCCCAAAGCTACCCCGACGTTGGTTCGGACTCCGTCAAATCTTGATTCTCATCTAACGACCATTACTCCAGGTATTCTTTTATTGACTGCTGTTTTTTATTTTGTCATAGGTAATTATGGATACAACCTCGCCAGAATTGGTTGCTGAATCAGTATCTGCCGGGTCTCATTCTAACCCCCCCTCGGGCTTAACTGAGAAATTCCCATGGGTAACCCACGAAGTGGTGTGTACCCATTCCGAGTTGGATCCGGGAAGTATTGCAGCGACCCCTGTTGGCCCTCAGGATGGTTTTTGTGTTCGGGCTCCTGACCCAGACGAATCCATCTGTTCTTGCCGGGAAGGGAATGAACCCAACTTTTTCTTTTTCTATAAAGATGTCATTACCTGTATAGGCATTCACTTTCCCCTTTCAAATTTCAAATGCTAGTTTTAGACCATCTGCATGTAGCTCCCTCCCAACTTCATCCTAATAGCTGGGCCTCCATTTTAGCCTTTGAGCTTTTTTGCCAACAGTTGGGGATTCCTTGTACAGTCCGTCTTTTCTTTTATTATTTCCATGTTCATACTGCTAGGACGGGTCGGGAACCGCCTCATAAAAAGGGATGGACTTCGATCCGAGGTCGTTCCGATCGAAAACTCTTTATTGTATATGCTGAGTCTTTTAAACATTTTAAGAATAAATACTTCAAGGTTGTCGCCGAACCCGGCCAACAGCCTTTCTTCCTTTCATCTCCTGAATCGCAGGACGCAGAGTGCAAATTCCCACTCTATTGGACCCAACTTCATCACGAATCTCCGCCTGCCTCTTACCGTTTTGAGGAAACGGATTTATCAGAATCTGAGGCATCGTCAGTTGCTCAGATTGCGAAATATAGGGAAAATTATGGCTTGTTAAATGTTGCCTCCTGTATACGCGCTTACCATTCTGGACTCTCCCTTGAACTAAGTATGAACATGTTTAATTTGGTAATTGTGATGTTTTAATTGATATGTTAACTGTTTTATTTCTATTGCAGCTGACGCTATGGAATCGCCTTTTTCTGCCTTGGTTCCCCCATCCTCAAACCCGGTCATAGAGTCGGCTGCCGCGATGAAAACAAAGCAGCCCTCTGCCATACGTCCCCATTTCCAAGCTTACAAGAAGAAACGCAAGGTCGGTGACGCATCCCGGTCGACGCCGTCCTCTGCTAACCCAGACAATCCATCCTCGGCTGTGACCCCGGCTATTCAAGTGCCCCCGGTCTCTTCCATGGTCCCAAGAGACATATTGTCTGACCCTTCTTTAGCCGCTAATGTTGTCCTGCCACCTAGGCCATTAGCGGGGTGCTTATGGGAAGGAGGGGTTAACGATGATGTGATCCGGGTTATCAAGGCCCCAAGACACTTCTCAGACTCAAGTCCTCTTTCTCGTGATGACCTCAAAGAGTTCAGTGTCATCGAGGCCAACGCTTTGAAGTGCGCATCCTTGGTGCAAAGCTTGGCCACTCTTAAGTCTAGGCACGACAAGGTGTTGGATGAGCTCCGAGCATCTCGGGAGGAGACTCAAAAGACACATCAAGAGCTGATTGCTTCGCAAGACGAGCTCCGGGCATCTTGGGAGGAGACTCAAAAAACCCACCAAGAGCTTGTAGCCTCGCAAGACACCGCCGCTACCCTTGGTCAAGAACTGCAAGCTGCTTTGAGTGCTGCTGAAAGTGCCCAGACAGCTCTGGAAGCAGTCCAACAACGGAATAAGGTCTTGAACGGGAACTTCAAAGAGCTAGAGACGCTGTTGAAGAAGATCGAGGAGGTGCGGGATGCAAATTATTTCAAATTGTTGTAGGCCGAGGCAGAAGCTAATGAGATGCGAGGGGTCTTGGCTACGACCGCCGAGGAGTCTTTTAATAATACTTTGAATCAGATACGCTGCTTGAACCTGGGGCTTGAGATGAACACCACGGGCATGCATTTCAATGCTTATGTGGATGGCGATAGATTGGTCCCCCCTTCCCCTGGTGAAGATTCGATACTTCCACCGGATGAGGATGTGCCGCAGGGGAAGGAGGTGACTTCTAGCCCGTAATTTATTGAAGGTTCAGGATGCCGGTTATTTCTGTACTTTTTGAACAATTTCTTTTCCCAGGCTTATTCCCAGATTTATTTGTATAACTCGCACATCTTATAATTGCATTCACACAGATTTCAGTCGACGTTAATATTTGCATGCTCCATTTGGCTCCAATGGTCGGATATCAAATTGCTCGACTTAGAAATTGAGTTGAATATCAGATTTTGGTTCCCGATTTTATGAGACCGGATTCTGATCCTATTAACAATCAACGCGTTACATAAACATTAACCAATGAGTATGATTCTTTCGGAATGTTAATCATTCATCCATGAATAAATGGTTATGTCGGCCTGATCAGGGTCGAATTAACACGTTGAACAATTGCTAGTTTAAAATAGCTTGTGCACAATATGTATATAACTTCCTTGTAATAAGGATTTTTATTGATATTCTTCGAAGATAATTACATAAGTTCATGATCTCAATGATAGATTTACACGGGCATTATCTTCCCAGCTTACAAAATCAATTAATGAGAAACACATGAATAGAAACTTCAAATATTAATCCAAGATCTCCATGAAAGATTTACACGGGTACCAGTATATCGGATTCCGGCTTGTAAAATCAATTAAGGAGAAACACATGAATGTAAACTTCTAATATTAATCCATGATCCCCATGAAAGATTTACGCGGGTGTCAGTATATCAGATCCCGGCTTATAAAATCAATTAAGGAGAAACACATGAATTTTTATTGCGAATAGGAGCTTCTAGCTATAATAGATTTTTAACTTATCAGCATTCCAAGTGCGCTTTACGTCCTTTCCTTCAAGGGTTTCTAGCATGTACGCTCCCTGCCCGAGGTTCCGTGTGACTCGGTATGGTCCTTCCCAGTTGGATGCTAGCTTTCCATCTCGGGCATTCTTGTTGCCGATATCAGCTCGACGTAATACGAGGTTGCCTTTGTCAAAGGACCTCGGCCTTACCTTTTTATCTAATTTGCAAGCCGTTATACACTTCATGTGGAGATCTCGGTGGTGTGCCATAGTCCAGACTTCCTCTATCAGGTCTAGCTCGGTGGCTAACGCTGCATTATTATTATCCTCCCTTGCATGAAACGTATGTTGCCTTCTCCATGATGGTTGACCGATCTCCACGGGTATCATTGCCTCGCAGCCGTACGTCATTCGAAACGGGGTCTCTTGAGTAGCTGTTTGGGCTGTGGTTCTATGTCCCCATAAGACATAATAAAGTTGCTCGACCCAGTTTGGGTCGGCTTCATGCATCCGCTTTTTCAGCCCATCCAGAATGATTTTGTTTACCGCTTCAGCCTGACCGTTGGACTGCGGATGTTCTACCGATGAGAAGTGATGCTTTATGTGGAGCCCGGTCATCATTTCTTGGAAATTTTTATCTGTAAATTGTGTTCCATTATCTGTGACGACTTCTGCCGGAATCCCAAATCTTGCGATTATGCTGCATTCGAAAAACTTTTGAACTTGGGCCGAGGTGATGGTGGCTAAGGGTTCGGCCTCGAGCCACTTCGTAAAGTAATCGATGGCTACTATTAGCCATTTCATTTGACCCTCCGTTGCCTTAAATGGTCCTAAAAGGTCCATTCCCCACTTGTAAAAAGGCCACAGCGCCGTGATCAAAGTTAACTTGGTTGGTAGAGACCATAGTATCCTCGCGTGCTTTTGGCAGCTGTCACACTTCTTTACATGTCCTGTTGCGTCCGCCTTCATCATCGGCCAGAAGTATCCGGCACGAAGGGCTTTCAATGCTAAAGCTCTTGCACCCATATGCTGGTCGTTAATGCCTTCATGTATTTTCGTAAGTACGTACTCGGCTTGGTCCGGGTTTAGGCATAACAGCATCGGAGTATGGAGGCCTCTGAGGTATAATTCACCATCAACTATTGTGTACATGGCAGCATCTCGAATTAGCTTTCTTGCTTCTATTCCATCATCTGGTACTATCCCTTGTTCTAAATAATTGATGATAGGCCTCCTCCAATCCTCGGCCACCGAGATCACCATGACGCATGCGGGTTGGGCGACTTCTTGTTGGATGACCGTTCGGTGGCTGCCCGTACCTTTCGTGCTTGCCAGTTTCGACAATAGGTCGGCTCGGGCGTTTTCTTCCCTCGGGATATGGGTGATTATGACTTCATCAAATTCTGCTATTATTTCCTTCACTTTAGCCAGATATTTGGCTAACAAAGGCCCTTTAGTTTGATATCTTCCTTCAATCTGCGTTGAAACGAGCTGTGAGTCTGTAAAGATGTTGACTTTCAGCGCTCCTTGTTCT
Organism: Glycine latifolia; assembly: GCA_013407115.1. Lineage (NCBI taxonomy): Eukaryota > Viridiplantae > Streptophyta > Magnoliopsida > Fabales > Fabaceae > Glycine > Glycine latifolia. The sequence goes on along the minus strand of QARZ01039917.1, from coordinate 10,322 downwards.
CTGACTTGCTTTTGAGTCGGTGAAGCCTTTTCGCCGTTGAAAGGAGAGCGAAAGCCACTTTTTCGAGCTTCTGATATCATAACTCTGAGTTTTTGAGGGCTCAGCTCACAAAATAGACTGGCGAATGAGACTTGTCAACTTCTCTGACTAATACGGCGCTTATGGCTTCTTCTCCGACTGAGAGATATAAAATCAATGTTTCTCCGGGATCTGGTTTTGAAAGCACTGGAGGCGAGGCCAAACATCTTTTTATCTCATGGAAGGCTGCTTTGCATGCTGGGTTCCATCCCACGGTAGCTTCCTTTTTTAACAATTTGAAAAAAAGAAGTGCCTTTTCTGCAGATTTTAGGAGAAACCGTGTTAGGGCAGCCATTCTTCCCGTCAGCTGTTGGACTTCTCGCTTGTTGGATGGGAACTGCATGTCCAAGACGGCCTTACACTTGTCTGGATTTGCTTCTATTCCTCTGTGAGTGAGCATGAATCCTAAAAACTTCCTGGCTTTTACTCCAAAAGTGCATTTCAGCGGATTTAAGCGTATGTTGTGCTGCCTCAGTTTATGGAAGGTTTCCTCTAAATCCTGGATATGATTCCCCGTCGCAGCTGTCTTAGTTATCATGTCGTCTATATATACTTCAATATTGCGTCCAAGCTAATTGGCGAAGACTCTGTTCATCATCCATTGATAAGTAGCCCCGGCATTCTTCAAACCGAAAGGCATTACATTATAGCAGTAATTTGCTTCAACACCCCGGAACGCCATCTTTTCCTGATCATCCGGGTACATGGGGATCTAATTATATATGAAGTAAGCGTCCATGAATGATAGCAGTTGGAAATCGGCGGAGTTATCTACAAGCTCATCCATAGGTTCTGGCCTCCATTTTTCAACATCCCACATATCTAACTCCACCAGGTTCACCGGATTTCGAAATGAACATTTCTCGATCTTTTCGACCCGATCTCCTTGCCTTATCCGAGGTGGTGAGGAGGGACCACCTTCGCTTTCTCGTATCACATTGTAATAACATTGCTTGGACTCCTTTTGATCTCCACATATGGTGATGACTTGGCCGTTGCTTCCAACCATCTTCATCTTCTAATGTTTGGTGGACATCAATATGTCCCACTTATGAAGAATCGGTCTGCCCAAGATGATATTGTACGGTGAAGAGAACTCGGCAACGGTGAATGTGACTCTTTCTGACTTAAAACCCTCCTTTATTCCTAGTGTGAGTCGGAGATCAATGGAACCTTTGAGGCTGGTGCTTCCACCGTTAAAACCTACCAACATGGTTTTGCACGATTTCAAGTCTTCTTCATCCAAGTTCATCTTTTTGAATGCACTCCAAGAAATGATATCGACTGAGCTACCGTTATCAACAAATATCCTTTTAACTCGGCAGTTAGCTACCGTCCCCGTTATTACAAGGCCGTCCTCATGGCCGGGAACCATCCCCCTCATGTCTTCTTCGGTAAAACAAATTAACGGGGGTGTGGTTTTCTTACTATTTTCATTGAATTTCGGTTGAGCTCTCACTGACTTAACTTCTTTAAGATATCTCCATCGTTGATTAGCAGTGTCACCTCCTCCTCCCATAGCTCCTGAAATCACATTGCATTCGAATTCGGGTTCTGGGAAATCATCGTCCTTCTTGTTCTTCTTTTCATCCCGACTTTCACGTTCGTGTTGAAGGCCTTTTCGCTTGCTTTGCTGCGCCTGGGTCTTGATAACATACTGTCGTAGTTTACCTTCACGAATAAACTTCTCTATTGCATCACGGAGGTCCCAACATTGATCTGTCGTATGACCCGGTCCGTTGTGAAACTCGCAGAACTGGGAGTAGTCTAATCCCTCCTTTTTGAAAACTAGACGAGGTCAATCTACTTTCCTCATGTCCGTTAAGGCAACTTCTCTCCATATCTGGGCCTGGGAAGTGTTCAATGGAGCGTATTTGTCAAACTTTGTTTCATACTTCCTGGGCCTGAGACTGGGGTCAGGAACATTTCTCGAAGGTCGACCGGTGTGGATATTCGCAAGATGTCGGCTGGTATGTACGCTTTCCTGTGTTGGATTCAGGGGGAGCTACTTGAAGAATGCAAAGGAACCTTGATTCAAGCATTGGTTTTGAGCTTTCAACGTGCAATGGATGCCTTGAAGATAACTTAGTATGAAATGTGTAAGAGAAAAGGAAATCTGGTGATCCAAGTGCATTGCATTCATTTAATCCATAATTCACTTAAATGATTTAACAAAAATCACAAGGCTTTAACAATTTGACTAAGTTTTTAAAATGATTCAATGGTTTTTGGAAAAATGCTTTTTCTACTGTAATAATCGATTACCTAAGCGAAATAATCGATTATCTGCTTCATATTCATTTTTGGAAAAGCTTTTACGAACACTTTAATCGATTACCACATTGTGTAATCGATAACATAAGCTTCTGAGAAAAGGATGCTCCACTGGAATAATCAATTACCAGTATTCGTAATCGATTACTCAATGTTTTGAGAAAATCATGTTGCACTGGAATAATCGATTACCATATTTGGTAATCGATTATGCAAGCCTTTTAGAAAACACAGTGCTACTGGAATAATCGATTACAGCTCGAAATAATCGATTATTTTGCTCGTTGTTAAACCCAGAAAGCTCATGAACATTTTAATCGATTAAAGTGGTGACTTAATCGATTACATAAGTGTTTTAATCGATTAAAATGGTGATTTAATCGATTACAAGCAGTTATAAAATTCTGTTATAAATAGAACCATGGCTTAGCTGCTTTTCTAACTTCGTGGAACGTTACCCATTTGAATTTTCTGAGCTTAAACAGTCTTGTAAGCATTCTCAAGTGTTTTCTAAGGGATAAAATCATTCTTGCTCCATTGTGCTTTGATAATGAGTGTTTAAGTCATTCTTGGAGCTTGAAACCTTTTCAAGATTAAAGAAAGCTGTGTTATTTGATTTGAAATCATTCAACATGAGCTGGTAATTTCATTTTGCATTGTATCATTGGATCATCAGGCTGTTTCTTTCCTTAATCTGGTTGTAATTTTGATTTTACACTTTTCTTTGTGAATTGGCTATTGTAATTGGGTTCTTGCATGCATCTAGAGTAGGGTTCTCTAGGTGGGAGAACTGAGTAGTGTTCTCAGGTTCTTGTCTCTTAGAATCTAATAGGGTTTTAGATTTCTGCACTTTATCTAGGGTTGATAAAGGGAGACATTGTAATTGATTGTAAGAACTGAAAATTATAATAGTGGAACTCTAACCTAGTATTAGTTGGAAGAAAACTGGATGTAGCTTCTAGTGTTGAAGTGAATCAGTATAAATATGATTGTGTTATTGCCTCTCTATCCTTTAACTCATTATATTCATTGTGTTCTTGATTAAAATTGCTTGACCAATTATAT
>QARZ01039916.1:51760-70293 GCA_013407115.1 Glycine latifolia | reverse complement strand
TATATATATATATATATATATATATATATATATATATATATATATATTATTTTCAATCCCTTATAGTCTAGCTAGTTGCTATGTGTTCGTCTAATAGTCATAGTCAGGACTAAAAGAGAATACAAATAATATATATTAGAATTAAAATAGATTAAAAATGAATGTGTAAAGATTAAGATGAATACTTTTTAAATATATGACTAAAAATTAAAATTTGTGCATACTCTATCTCTCTCTCTCTCTCTCTCTATATATATATATATATATATATGTTTTTGTGTTTTTTAAAAAATATGATTATTTTTGTGGCAGTGCAGATATGTGAAGGTTCCTCCATTTATGCGAGTGCCATAGCCAACAAGCTCATTCAGGTTATGGACACAAGTTTGGCGGCAGCGTCACTCGCTTAATATCTTTGGGATCGCCTCAGCACCAACCAATGAGTGCTTTGCTTCTTATTACCAAACTACTCACTTGATTTTTGCTTCTTGTTTAGATGTTGTTTTTCCTTACCCTTTAGTATATGGTATTTCTTAAATTTATCCTAAGTTCAAAGAATAGGCATATATATAGATGGAAACAGAAACTATATTAGTTTAATTGGTGTTTTTCTACTTTAAGACACTGAAAGAATTACAAAAATGTTTTAGGGAAAGATGTAAGACGTGCACAACTTTGGTTTAATGTTAGGTTAAATGCTGGATATAATATCGTGGAGACCAGATTACTTACCAATCTGTTATTTTATCGCGGGAGGAATTTTAAAGTTATCAATTTTATACATATTGGAGTACCTAGTTCTTATTTTATAAGTATTATTATTTAAATTTAATTAATTTCACTTTAAATTTGAAATGAATTTTAAAGCTATAATCTTCATATACCATATTTAATTGATAAACATGGATATTACTATTCACCATTTTTGTAATCTTTATATACCATATTTAATTGATAAACATGAATGTTATTATTCTTCATTTAAATATTTTATTTTCACAAATTTTCTTTAATTTAATTTTAATTAATATAACAAAATCTTGTTTTTTTACAAATCATTCTTGAAATGTATTAATTATTTCAGAATTTAAGAATAGTGCTAATTTATTTCTTATTTATTCTATTGAATTTTAAAAAATTAACAAAAGAAATATATAAACTTTTGATAAAATCATTTAGCAGCAATCTTCTGACATATAACAGCCTAAACTTAATAAGATAAACAAGTTATAAAGTAAATTCCCGATTAATATTTTTTTGGAATAATTTTTTTATAACTATTTTTAAAATAAGAAATAAAAAAAACTATTTTTTTCTTTTATAAACTAAAATTAATTTGTTTATCTAGCTGAAACCATCTCACGTTAATTTATCAATGTGCAGGGTGGTCAACTAATTACTTTTTTTAAAAGGTTAAAAATAAAACTTTTAAAAAATTATATATATTTTTAATAGTTTTTTATTAATTATTTGACGTTTGGTCTGGTTTTAACGTTCATACTACTATTATTTATTTGAGCATTTTTTAATTATTTTTAAGAGAATCTATAATAAACTTTTTTTTACACTTTTTAATATATTTTACTTTTATTAGTTAAAATTAAATTCTAATAAAAATATAATATTACAAGTGAAATTCATTAAAAAATGTAAGATGGCATAATTTTATATTTTTTTAATATAAAATTTCAATAACAAATAGATAGTGAGAGGATATGAGGAGTATTAGCAACACACTGACAGTAGGCAATTTTATACAAAGAGGACCAAAAGGGTTTAAATTGTAATTATTAGGATCAAAATAAATGTTTTAGAGGCAATAAAAAAGTTGTTGCATCTATGAAGACAAAAAGGATAATTAAACTTGAAATAAAGTACTGACGGGTCAAATTTAATAAAAGTGATTAATCCCCTATAAAAGGGATAATTCATAAGAGTGATAATCACGTTTGGTCATGACTGTCTTAATCAGAATTATCTAGAGACTAAAATTATATATTTCTTATGAAAAATATTTGTGAGAAATAAAAAAGAAAACACAATGTCTGTCGACATGTATTAAGAATACGTCATGCATTTTTGAATATATATATTAAGATGAAGTATTTTTCATCCCATCCTTAATGGATTAGACCATCATAGCAAAGCTACTAGACGTGTTCATCATTTATCTACGCTAGACTACAATACACATTTATCTCGCATTTATCTACGCTGTAATCTTATCAGGGCAACTTTGCCTCATGTACGTAGGTGTAATTGGTTTCTTTAACGCTTCGTTTGTCATCCAAAAAAACTCTAATTTTCTCATAGTTATGTTAAATTAAATCAATTAACACTGATTGATTTAACTCATGTTTGACAGATTCTTGTATCTAACAATCATCTTAGTCGGATTATTAATACCAAAATGCCAATTACTCAAAGTAAAAGCATCTTCAATAATGTTGGTATAAGCAATCCAATTTTGACACCTCAATTTTAAACAATTCAATTAATTTATGGATATTTCTATTAACACGTCACTAAACTCACAAATATTATATTTCTCTCTCCTATATTTAATATCCAACTAAAATTAAAAGCCAATTGATAGGTCATACAAGTTTAACTTCAATGTCTTCTCCGGCATGGATCAAAAAATGTCTTCTCCCACACTAGAGTGCAAAGGCTAACTTCTAGGTGGTTCTTAGTTATAAGTAACTAAGCCATTCACCGATAGCTTTTAAAATATTTTTCTTCCAAGATTTAGCTATAGCTATGAAGTTCTTCAAAAGACAAATGCAGTAACCTAGCAAAGCTTCAGATCATTCCCCTCTTGCGTTTACGAACTATCCATTGATTCCACAGAAATTGCACTCCTTCTTTCAGCGTTATTCTCCTTCCCCTCTTTATAGCTCCACACTACTGAGGTTAAGTATCGCCCAAAAGGATTATGTTCATTTATCTCAGATAACGCTTGTACCACTGCTTTATATGCCCCTTCACCCAAGTCATTTTTCAACTCATTCAGCTTTTCACCGTCATCTCTAATAATTTCCTGAAACGACAAAAATGCATGAAGCCGGATTCTTGTAAGAGTTTGCTGAATAAATTAAAAGCATTTATATTATTGAAGATTAAAATTTAAAATGAACTAAAAACCCTTGCATTCATCACATTGCTAAATTAGAATTATTTTTGTCCTTAAAGCAGTAGAAGAATTATAGTTAAAGGTGTATTGCTGTTGTTAAAAATAGTAAGAGAAATGCTATCGATACACTCTAATATACTGTTTTCAAGACACTCCATAATTTGGTAAAATGTATCTGATGCCCACTAAATTATGCGAGTCTCATTCTCTGAGCTGGAAAAAATAAACACAAGGTAAATGAAAATGCAACATGTTCTTCAAGGACCCTTTTTCTCCCACCTAATCTAATATCCACTCAGTTCTACCTTATTCCACACTTCCTCTCCTTCCCTATTTCACTCTCATTTCTGGCAAACGAACACCCTCTTTCTAACTCAAAAACCCAAGGGTTCCTCTCCAAGGTTCGTCCACGGAGGGTGAGTCAGGGCCTAAGATCAGGTCGATGGACATAGTCGATGGACAACAGCTGAATATTCATGTATTACCCTTTGTTGCTCGAATAATTCTTGTGATCAGCTTAGTACACAGTTATGCTCTAGTCTATCAGCATGATATTCCCTTTATTTTACATTGTATCCTCGTTTATCACTCGTCCCCTTCTTGTATAATACACTTGACACCATCATTGAAGAGGATACAATTAAAATACTCACCTCCCATATGTTACTGGCACCATCATTTTCATATTTGTACATAACACAGCAACATACATTTTTCTTTTCTTTTTCTGCAAAAAATATTTTATTTTATGCTGTTCAAGACTTCCAGGCTTACAAATTTACATGGAAAAAATGCAATCAGGGATGGAAATGAGCGTTAGACTTTACCTTAAACAGGCTTGGCTTATTTACCTGACTTGGAAGTTTTTTTTTGTAATAAAGGCTCGACCTTGCCCTTTTAACAGTCAGGAAAGGTTATTTAGAAGTTTAAAATATAAATTGGCAGCTATTCTTAGTTTTCAGGTCATTGTTTCTCCTATTAATAAAAAATCACCTATGACTCTTCGAATCAGCACAAACTTCCTGTATTTGGGAGTTGGGTTTCAGTGGAGAAGGGAGAGGAGAGCAATTTTTTATTTTTACATTATTCGTTATGTAATGTTTATAAAAATAGATTTTTTTTGTCAGCGTTTATAAAAAATAGATACAAGCTAGATTAGGACATCAAGTTTATTCCAATCTATCAATTTATTATTTCATTTTAAAAAATTAAAAAAATAAAAAATTTACCCTCCCCTCCTTTCTCCTTCAAAACCCAACTTCCAAACATACCCTAAAATCAAAGGATAAATAAAAAGAATACCCTTAGATAACACTAGGTGAAAGATTTCCAGATTCAAAAAGACAACTAGTTCCTTAGATTATGGAGATTATCAAAACATTTATTGGCTCATTAAGAGAGAACAGAGATAAATAACAATGTGAACTAAGTTTGATTAAGTGTGACAACTGACAGGCAATGAAGCACGTGGACTTCAAGATAATTTCAGGAGATCTGTATGTTTAACAGACACACCTTTTCTTTCCCTTCAACCATGATAACTTTGACTGGATGCCAATCAGGGATCTTTAGATGCTCTTCCCACAATGAGGAAATATCTACATTTCTCTTTTCACCTTCCTCCTCATTATATCTTTTCTTCGAGCTAGCAAATGATAAAAGGGTATTTTATTTTTCAAATTTGTTAAATGAGAGTAAAATTTAAATTAATATTCCAAAAAGAGTAAGTCGTAGGATAACTTACTATATCTAAATGAAAAGTCGTAAATCATTATACAATTTTTTTTATTGAAATTGTAAAAAAAATTTATGAATTCAATTTTTATTTTTTTAAACATGACTTTAAGTCGTAAAAGTTTTTCTTTTCACACAACTTTATAATCATAATGAATTTTTTTCATTGAAGTCGTAAATTCTTTTACGATTTCAATTTTTTTTGCACATAAGGTATTTTTTAAAATAGTAAATAGTTTTTTATTTTAATTATTTAATGAATTAATGTATGTTTATTTTTTATATTATTTTATTTAATATTTTTTATATTTTTTTACTAATGTAAGGATTATTATTTGTTTTGTAAAATTAAAAAAATAATGCAAAAAAATTAATTTTAAATAAAAATATTAAAATATTTTGTTACTAATATTTACAAATAATATTAACTTATAATTTATCAAATAATATTAATTTTTTAAAAATTAATTAATTTTTACAATAATCATTAAGTAAATTAATAATTTTGTACATTAGTATTAATTAATTATATTTTATAAATTATTTTAAAATTAACAACAAAAAATAATTTAATAATAAAGTAGTTGTTAAAATAAAAACAACATAATACATTATTATAAATTGAACTATACAAATTAAATAGAAGTATAAAATTAAAAAGTAGAAGCAATATTAACCGTCAACTTGCTTGTATGGACAATTACTACAATTATGTCATTCAGTTCTACACAATGAGCATTTCTTAGGCTTATTTAGAATTACTTAGTCCATCTTATTATATATACAACTAGTGACTGACATTTCCAATGTGTCTCGTCACTTCAAAGGATCATACATAAAATATGAACTCAAATATTGAGATCATTTATCTTCACTTTCAAGCGAATGAAACTGGTGCTGATAAACTTTGTAAATATTTTCCAATTTGTATACAGGGTCAACAAAGTCATCGCAATTTAAATTTCAAGAAGAAATACATGCTGCAACTACACGCAAGTAAGGAATTCAAAGTGTTTGAAATTCTCCGCAATCACACCACCATTTGTTCAATTTGACAATACATACCATAACTCGAAATCCAAGTCGAGTATTTGCATTTCCTTGAACCTCAAATATAAAAAAAATTAAAAAATTAATATTATTTGATAAATTATAAGTTCACATTATTTGTTAAAATAAGTAACAAAATATTCTAATATTTTTGTTAAATAAAGTACATTTTAATATTTTTATTTAAATTTAAGTCTTTTATATTATTATTTTTAATTTACAAAACAAATAATAATCCTTGATATTAGTAAAAATATAGAAAATATATTAAATAAAATAATATAAAAAATAAAAATATTAAATAAAATAATATAAAAAATATAGAAAATATTAAATAAAACTAAAAATGAAAACATATATTAATTCATTAAATAATTAAAATTAAAACTATTGAAGATTTTTTTAAAAATACCTTACATGCAAAAAAAATTGAAGTCATAAAATAATTTACAACTTCAATGAAAAACAAGAAAAAAAATCTATGACAATTTTAAAGTCGTGTGAAAATTTTTTTTTACGACTTTAAAGTTGTGTTTAAAAAAAATAAAAAAATTGAAGTCGTAAATTTTTTTACGATTTTAATGAAAAAAATCGTTAAATAGTTTATGACTTTCAATTCAGAAATATAACCAACGACTTAGCCCTTCGGTGTATTAATTTAAAGTTTACCCTATCGGGTAAATTTGAAATGCCCCTTTTGTTCATTGCTTCAAGTAATGGTCTCGTGTCCAGTTCCCCCATTCTCTTCAAATGAATATTGCCATGAGATGATAGCTCTTTAATACTCTGCAAGTGAGAGAAAAGATTACTATTAGAGTAACTTTAGTGGGGGATCTTGGACAGAGATCTTTAGCTGAAGATCTCTCTTTTTCCAGATCCATCACTAAAGAGGAGATACAGATCTCCATGTGAAGATCTGAACGGAGTTCAAAAAAATAAATTTTTTATGTGACAAGACGAAAAAAATGAAAAAATAAAATAAAATGAAATTAAAAGTTAAAATTAATTACTTAAAATTAATTATATGCTTTATTAATATTTATATATTTTTTCATGCTTTATTAATTAAAATTAAATATAAAATTAAATTAAATTTTAAATATTTAAAAGTAGGGTCCATATGAGACCCATTAAAATTATCTAAGATCTCAATTTGGGATCTACCAATAAAGGAAAAAATGTCACAGATCTTAAAAAGATCTTCAATCCTACGTGACACTATGAGGTCCACCAAAAAGTGATCTAAGATCCCAATTGAGGATCTACCACTAAAGGTGCTCTTAAATCTTGAAAAGAAATATTGGACATTAAAAAGTCCAGGAAAGCGTTAAGAAATGCAAAATATTTTCAGAAAATAATGCCCACGATGAAAGTAAGAAAACATATAAGCAGAGAATATTCGCATAATCACAGTTAGGTCTCATTTGCATAATCAAATGAAGTAATGGACCATTAAAACAATTGGAGTATTGAGTCTATTAGATGAAATAGAACTGATGAGATTTTAATTTTACTCAAGTCACTTTGCTACCTTGCTATGAATCATAAAAGTTAACAACAGAGTTAACCAAACAGAAAAAAATGGAATGCTCTATAAAAAATGTAAATCTATAACTTGTAATACCATGTGTGCTTAAATTCGTACAAAAAATAGAAAGAAACACTACCAGCCCATGATCCAAGTGAAAGAATAATGACACTGGAATGGACCTCATTGAGATGCTTTTGCAAATTAATTTGAAAAGTCAGTAGGAAGATATATTTGAATAAAAGACACTTACATCAACCAATGCTTGTCGAGCTTCCTGCAGCTCATCATTACTCACGCTCTTCAATAATTAGTGCTTGGTTCAATTCATCCAAGTCTTGAAGTGACTGTTCCCGTCTCTTAAATCCTTATGTAAAGCATCCACCTTATTCAGAACTTCTGCATCTTCATCATCTTCCATGTGCTTCAACACATTTATTGATTCTTTTAATTGCTGAATCTCCAACTCAAGCTCTTGTTTCTTATCAAGTTGTTTTTGAAGATGAATGATTTTAGCATGAAGTTGGTCTTTTGGCCTCTGCATAAATATGTATTCAAATAGCATCAATACTATGCCATTCTGGCGCCGACAAGGACACTTTTGGTTATTAACAAAGCTAAAAGATAGGTGACACCTTTTGATCTTCAGCCAGTTTCATAACATTTTCATAAGCTTTCATTCTTTTGCTCCAGGGTAGCCATCTGAAGAGAGCTATATAAATGCCAGAAGTGTTAAGCAAAGCTTTCCACACCACAAGCTTCTTCAGCATTATTATTTTAAATGATATCAGAGGCACAGCAAAATCAGGTTATGTAAAAGAAATTATTTACATAGTCCTTAAGCAAAATCCTAAATGCGAGTAAACAGAATAATGGAAAAACAAAAAACCCAATCAATGCATGAAATTCTTGGCATAAAACTCTAGATTAATCACTCTTGTCCCCTCTCGCTTCCCAAAATTTCATCTCATTAAATGCATGTCCTTTGGCATGTGACCACTCAATAGAGCTTATAATTTTAATTATTGCTCAACAATTACTGTTAGATATAAGTGCCAATCCAATCTGTAGTGTCTCTGTGAGTCTGTGACATATCAAGGGACATGATCGCCTCCTAGATCCAAATCACATACACACAAACACAAATACGACCTGCCACCAGGGATTTAATCATTATATAATTTACTTTAAAAGTAAACGCACAATCAATCCAGACATTAACATGTTTTGGATTCACGGCATTCATCAACATACACCTCACTTTCAATATATTCCCAGTATTATCAAAATTGATTATCCACAAATTCACTTTAAAACAATTTTCGCACCATTCATTTTATGATCATTGAACCCAATAAGTAAAAACAGTAAAATGATTGATCTTGGTAACTAACTCCTTCTTTGAAATCATTGAAACATCCAAACATCAACCATAATAATCAATTAACTTAAAACAATAATATTATTACTTCAATTTTAATTTCACAGGAATTTCAACATGGTATACTACAGGAGATGCAGCAAGAATAAGAAAAACACTATATGATGGAGGTCCAAGTCAAGCCAAAGGTCTAGAAGGGGAGCTTGAAGCACTTCCTTTGGTGAGCTTCAAAGGACCAATGACAAGAGCTAGGACTCAAGCACTTCAAGACCATATTCAAGTTAATTTGGGCAAGCATGAAGTGACAAACCATATCAAGGATGACAAGAGCTGGATTTTGATGTCTCAAACCCAAATTTAATCAATAAATTCCAGCACTTGTTAAAAGCATTCAATAAAACTTTTGTAAATAAGTAGCTATTGCTTTAATCAATTATTTGGGCTTGGTAATCGATTACAGAATGTTTAGAAGCAATCAGGAATCTTGGTCTTTCTGCCGTAATTGATTATTTCGTCGAAATAATCGATTACCAGGAAATCAGTTGACAGTAGGAATCTTGGCCTTTCTGTCGTAATCGATTATTCTGCTAATGTAATCGATTATTTCAGTTTCTGCCTGATTTAATCGATTACCATAACGAGTTAATCGATTATATCAGTCTCAGATGGTTACTCCACAGTTTTTGGAAGCCAAAGGTCACTTAGGTAAAGCTTGTCTTACAAGCTACGTTTTGGGTTTCATTTTAGCTTGCATTTGCATTACATTTTGGGTCATTTAGCTTGACAATTCGTGGCCTATATAAGGTCCCAAAAACTGAATGTAAAGGATCTTTGGATGATTAATACAATTGCTGAATTGTTGGTGAGAGTTTTCTCCCTTTGTTCTTAGTCAAGAACTTCTTGTTTCTTATCAATGGCTTCTGAGCTATTATGGTGATTCTTGCAAGACTTATTGGAATTCCTATTCCATGGTGTCATCCCTAATCCATTTCTATTCTTCTTCCATAACCCATTTCTGAATTTAGAAAAACATAAACAACCCCATTCAAGGAGAGAGTTTCATACTCTGTTTTGAGTGAATTGAAGATTGAGTTTCATTGCAAGGAAGATCAGGGCAAACAAGACTTGATTCAATTTTGAAGTCCATCACTATACCTCATTGATTTCTTCTGTCAAATTTTTTCTTTCACTTTCATTACATGCCTCACACATTTCCAATTCAATTTTTCACAGCTCAAGCTCGTTTTTCAGAGATTCCAGATGCAATTTAAGCTTTTCATGACCAGTAAAAATCTTCTTGAGGTGATCCATGGCACTTGACTGTATTTTCTTTATCTCTGAAGACAAGGATTCGTAGCATAAAACAATGTTGTTAGTTACAACAGATCAGCCCCATTTCAAAATAATAATCAATTGGTAACTATTAGAAGTTAGAATAGTACATACAGTACATATAATATAATAGTCCCACATCGTATATATGATAGATTAGTTTTTGTACTTATTGATATAAATATATTCCCTGTGTGCTCATATTAAATACACAATTATTCAATCTCAAGATGGTATCAGAACCTATTCTAGATTCATCAATGAGTCACTCACTATATTATCCACGCACCAAAAGTGTTGGGCGTGGGGGGGTGTATTAGGAAAAATCTAAGTACAATATTGACTAGAGATAGTTCAAAGATAGAGTATATAAGTGGGGGACAACCTTTACCCTATGAGCTAGCTTTTGGGGTTGAGTTAGGTCCAAATCCACATTCTAAGATGGTATCAGAGCCTAGTTGAGGGATAACGAGGGATCATGCTTTACTTCTACCACAATCACTGGAAACACTGTTCAAGTCGCCAGAGTTACTATTCACTCCACCAGAAAACACTGTTCACGTCACTGTTCACATCGTCGAGCCACCTTTTTACTTCATCAAAAAACATTTTTCACGTCATCGGAGTTACTGTTCACTCCATCGAAAAACATTGTTGTTCACGACACCAGAAAACACTGTTTACGATGCTGGAAACATTGTTCACGCTGCCATAAACACTGTTATCTGATTGTTCCTACCACCATCACCGGATATGTTGTCATGTCTTTGTCCTAGATGCACTGACCCATGTCTTTGTTCCAGTTAAATTGGCCTATGTCTTTGTTCCAGTTGCATTGGCCCTTGTCTTTGTCCCAATTGAACTGGCCCTTGCTTATGTCTCAGATGTACTGACCTTGTCTTTGTCCAAGATATACTGGTCCCGTTTATGTCCCAGATTATTTATAGAGAAGTCACTATCAAATATTTGTCTTAGAGGTCCTCGGGTTGAATATATTTGTAACAAGTGTTCACAATATATATGCACCAGTTTGAGGGGGAGTGTTAGAGTAGTACAGTACATATAATATAATAGTTCCACATCGTGTATATGATAGATTAGTTTCTGTACTTATTGATATAAATATATTCCCTGGGTGCTCATATTAAACACATAATTATTCAATCTCAAGATGGTATCAGAGCCTATCCTAGATCCATCAATGAGCCACCCACCATATTATCCATGCACCAAGCCCAAAAGTGCTGGGCGTGAGGGGGTGTATTGGAAAAAACCAAGTCCCACATTGACTAGAGATAGTGCCAAGATAGAGTATATAAGTGGGGGACAACCCTCATCCTATGAGTTAGTTTTTGGGGTTGAGTTACATCCAAACCCATGTTCTAAGAGTAACATATAAAATTGATAGCAAATGCAACTCCTATCGTGCCAACCACTACAATGATTCAAGCAGTATTGGCTATTTGGAGCTAAGGCTCAATAAAAATAGATACCTGCATTATAAGCTTGAATGAGTTTATCTTTTTCCATCATAGCAAGTTTTCCCCGAAGTCTCATGGCATTTCCCTTCAATATCTTTTATGTGTTGATTCTTGACATGAATAACATTAGTCAAAGTGGAGACAAGTTTATCTTGCCTTTGAGCCTTTTCTTCCGTAAGCTCAGACAGTGGAGGACCCAGGAATTTATTTTTATGTTCGTACACTTAGTGGTGGGGGTTCAGGGGCAGCGTCCCTGAAAAAAAATTTTGTAAAGAAAATTTAAATCGATGCAAATAATAGTTTGACCAAACATTAAGCCCCCAAATTTTACCAATCCTCCCAAACAAATATGAGAATATTCTCCAGTACATCCATTCATCATCATTCTATTTATAATGGTGAATAAAAAAGTCAACATTACCTTACAAAAGGCAAGCAAAATCACATTAAAGGCCATCATCTCTAGAATATTAACTCGTTTGAGAATGTCAAACCTGGCATCAATTGAAAGATATAAAAGTCATTCCCCAATTAAACCTGACTAGCGAGCAGAAGATATGAAGCAAAAAAATTAAAGCAACACAATAAAAAAGACTAGATAACAACAAAAATAATAGAAGCTACAAAGTAAATACCGTGATTACAAAAGCATTCTTCGATGCTTCATTCCTTGAAAATATTGCATTATATCTTCATCATCAATCTTATTAAATATATCACGTTCAACATAAGTTAGCATGCATGCATTAAACCAATCATCACTTATTCGATTGCACAACTTATCCTTAACAAAAGTCATTGCATAAAAAACTCGCTCAACACTAGCCGTTGCTACCGGTAGGACGAGTGCCAGCTTTATCAACAAATAAACAAATGGATAAACAATATCCTTTCTCTTCTCAACCATCTTCAAAGCAAGGTCAGAAATTCTTTTCAAATTGACAAAATCAGAATCAGCTCTTACATCAACAATAAAATTACCGAGACTTGAAGAAAGAAAAGGAATATATGCATGCTCATCAAACTCCAAAGGATAAAATCTAGCAAACTCAATCAACTTTTCTTTGTTAAAAGTAGCAAATTAGTCACGAGGATCAAGACAACTCAAACACTCAAGCAACTTGGTATTGACATTATCAAATCGATCACCTAACTCTTGAACCTGAGTATCTATCATTGTATTAAATAACTCCACTTTAAAGTAGTGCAAGAATGTGAATGATTCCAATCTCCTTCTTGATCTCCCTTTAGGAGAATAAACATCCTCCATATTCGGAATGTCAATATCATATTTATTAGCAAAAAGGTTCGTTTCTTGAAGCAATTCATCAAAGCCATTATCTCTCACCTCTTGTAAACGAGACTTGACTACGTTCACTAAACCAATTGCATTAAAAAGGTCTTGATCTTTTCTTGGTAGTGCTTGCGACAACTCATAAGAAATCCCCAAGATAAGTTGCATAAAAGGCAACAAGAATGCAAACTCAAAATCCTCCATGGCATACAAAATGCAACCTGCATCAGTTCTTGCAGCATTATTCTTAGGGTCATCTCCAGGTCGCTTTAAGGTTGTCTCTTGATTTAAACCTTTTCCAGTTGGTATTTCACCACAAGCAATTCTTTCAATGATAAGCTCATATTGATTCATTTGAAGAATTTCCTTCCGCTTGCATGAACCCCCCATGACAGTAGCCATCTTTTGAAGCATGTCAAAAAATTCTTGAATCTTTTTGTGATGTTTTGCAACCTTCACAAGTGCCAACTGTAACTGATGAGCAAAATAATGAATGTATAATGCAGATTTGTTGTCTACCAAAATCAAACTCTTAAGCCCTTTGAATTCACCCTGCATATTACTAGCACCATCATACCCTTGACCGCGACATTTAGACAAACTTAAACCAAGTTTAGAAAATAGCCCATCAATCGCTTCTTTTAGTGATTGTGTAGAAGTATTTGAAACATGAATTATGCCAATAAAACATTCAACAATAGATCCCTTTTTGTTTACATATCAAAGTACAACTACCATTTGTTCTTTAATTGCAACATCACGGGCTTCATCAACTAGCAAGGAAAAGTAATCATCCCCGAGATCACTAATTATTGCTTTAACAGTCAAATAAGCACAAGCTTGAGCAAGATCTTTCTGAATTTTTGGTGAAGTCAATTTGTGATTATCGGGGGCATTTTGCAAGACCACATCACTCATCTCTTTATTTGGCTTAGTATAAATCTTTAGAGTTTCAAGAAATAATCCTTGTTGATTTGAACTTTCAGATTCATCATGTACTCGAAAAGGCTGACCATTTCGTAGTAGGTATCTAGTACAATCTAAAGAAGCTTTCAGCTGAATACGATAATCAATTCTTTGTTGATCCTCCATATTTGAAAAGACAATATCAATATGTTGCTTTTGCATCATCAAGTCTTGACCAGCTTGATAACATCTATTATGAATACTCCTATACTCCCCAACATGAACTTTGATTCTATCCTTCTTCTGCCAATTTTTGAACCCCATACTGAAAAATGCTTCATTCGTCAAATCACTACCTCTAACCTGCATATCAAATAGATAACAATACAAGCAAAAACATGCATCTTGTGATACACTATACTCCAACCAAGAACCAAATTCTTCATACCACTTAGGATTGAATCTACACATTTTTCCAAACATTACCGTTTGAGGGAATGGTTTAAGAATTGGTTGAGTTGGCCCCTTGAGCAAATAAGCTCTCCAAATATCCTCTCTCTCTCTAGGATTTGATGTCATTGAATAAATTGAAGGTCTTTTTCCTGGATCCGCTTCAAGATTTTCTATATTAACTTTTGCTTGAGGTGGTTGTTCAAAAATTTGATATTGAGATGCTTGAGGCGCTTGAGGTGGTTCCACAATTGAAACATTTTGTCTTTGAGGTTGATCGGATTCAGTTTCTGTATTTGTGGATTTTTGACGTTTGAAATAAGATTGTATCCCTGACAAATAAATAAGTAAATATCAATTATACTGTTTATGCTATTAAAATAGTTATAACAAATAAATAAGTATAGCAAATTACCTTTCATTGAGACTTGTTAAATTATTATGAACTCACAATTAGAACCCAGTGATTACAAATTCCCAGCCCTAAGCATTTAGAACCCACAATAAGTATAGAAAATAATTTTCAGATTATCTTCGTTGTCTTACATTTAGACAAAAATTCATATTTTTCATCACCAAAACTAAACATTATAGGTTATATCAATGGAAGAGCAAGAACTGTAAAAAGTGATCAATTGGCTCCCTCTAATCATTTTGCAGAAGTCCTACTAAAGGTTTTAATGAATAGAGGCAGAAGACAACTAACTTATATGTTCAAAGCACCTAAATAGCATTCAAGTCCCTTATATCTTCTTCACAATAATGTTAAGGGTAGAGTTCACACTTCGCACATGATATAGAAATTACAATACAACAACATAAAGTATTAACAGGTGATTAGTCACAAATAGCACCCACCAAATAGAAAAACATCAAAGGGGAACTATTCTCTAAAAAAATTAAAAAAGCTACAAGAACATATAAGTAAATCAACAATTTTCTTTCTCCAGATAAGTTGAGTCTATAACAACGGAGAAAAAATCATGTACTACCATGATGTAAATTGCAGCCACTCAGGGTAAATTGCAGACGCAGAAATCAACTTTGTAAAATAAAAAAGCTATGGCAAAATTAGCTAGATCAAAAGAACAAAATAGCATAAGAAGGTGAGGTCAGGACGAAGGTGTTGCGCGACAGTGGCGGCGACGAGGAGGTGAGGTCGAGAGCTTCAGCAATGGCCGCAGAGGAGGTGAGGTCGCGTCGAGAGCTTCAGGCCGCAGCACATAGGAAGAAAGGGAAGAAAGGTAAGATATTAATTTTTTAATCTTTTAACTCAAATATTTAAAAAAAATACAAAATGTTTGTGTCCACACGTGCGGACACGAAAAAAGCTTGGGTCCGCCACTGAGCTCAGATATGGTTTTGACATTGAGCATCTTTTGCAGATGTTCTTCATAGATATTTTTCATTTTGTAGTTATTTGCTTGGGCAACCCACGCGTAAAGGCCAGACTTCTTCTGCTCAGAATTTGCAAACCAATCCTTTTTCCCATGATGATCTAATTCATATGCTTTATTGAATTCCACAAGAGCAGTACCAGAGTGATCCCGGAAATTCCAGAGGAGTGGCTCGAACTGGATTGAAACCCCTACTTTTGTACTCGTCCCTCAGCACGGTATCGCTCTCCCCAACATTGTGTCCATCTTCTGTCAATCTAGTTGGAATATTAACTACAATCCCTATCCAAGGCCACACAAATTGCTCATTAGAATTAACAGAAGGATCACTTTCATCTGCAGGTTTTGAAACTTCTGCTGGAACATCTACAACAGTCAAGAGATCCTTCTCCAAATACTTCACCAAAGCCAAATGATTAGCCTTGTCTCTTGCCTCTCTATTCTTTGAATTACTCTGACCCACCCCAAAAGCATGTTGAAGGAGCTCCTTGAACAAATAATCCCTTTTTCTCTTTTTTTTTTCACGTTCTGAGTTCTACTTTTCAGCTCTTGATAAGTTTTATCTTCATACTCACTAATATTAGTATCATCGTTAGAACTGCTGTGAGCCATTACAGTTCCTCCTATATTACAAATTTAATGTTAGCATAGCACATTGAGAACCAGGGTAAAGCACTAAACTCGAACAAAACTACTTTTATTACTTGAAAAATAGTAGTAATAAATTAGAAGGTTACTTGAAAAGTGAAACTAGAAACTTAGCACTGTACAAGAGGTCAAGCATGAACACACACAGATCCTGGAACAATCGCAAAAAGTATAAGAAACCAAAGCATTTAGATTAACAAGATGCAACAACTTTCCCACACTGAAAAAGGGCCATGGAGTATTCATATTGATCAGCATTGAAACATTGAAGCAGAAAGCCCCAGTATGCATGCAAACTGATAGAAAACACAATGAAGAGAGCATGCATGAGAGAAATCCAAGTAAATGCAGAGATAAATTGACCAGCCTGTGAAATGAAGAATTGGAAGCTTCTTGAAAGTGAGAGGTTACCATTCGGGGTTTTGTATTGTATAGAAGCCTAAGACAATTACCTATTATGTACTACTCAAGCCTGAATTGACTAGACTAGCGCTTAGTGCTTCTCATTGCTTCTTCCGGCTCACATTTACAAGTGACGTGGAACTTTTTCATTGGAGTGTGGACCTCATGGCCCCAGGTGAGAGTACGTCTGGTAGGGAAACAGTGTTCGCAAAGTGCCTTCATTGGGCTAAAAAAAAATAATGCAAATTTAATAAAAAATTTGAAATTTGGTGCATCCAGCAAAAAAATTGGAAACATGGGTCCCTCAAACACGCCTAGAGTGGGCGTGTTTAAACACACCTAAATCAGGCGTGTTTCAATCCTATATAAGCCCAAAAATTCACTTTTTCACCATTGTTACCATTTCACCTTCTCTCTAAAAGTTGGTTAGCCTTCTCTCTAGAGTTTGTGAGTGGATTATCTCTACAGCGAAGCTCTGCTAACAAGTAAGTGAATTAATTTTGTTTGTCAATTATTTAATATGTTATATTGTTTAATTAGAAATTTGTTAGGGACATACAAATTTCTTAGCTACATAGATGTTAGTGTGTATGTTGGTTTAATGTGTAGTGTTTATGGTTTAGTGTTGGGTTAAAGATTTATGGTTTAGGTTTAGAGATTACGATTTAGGGTTTAGGGTATGTGTTGTAGGGTGAATGCTTGAATGTGTAGGGTTTTGTGTTTAGGACTTAGGGTTTAGGGTGTGTGGATTAGGGTTTAAGGTTGATGGGGGTTAGGTTAATGGTTTAATGTTTAGGGTGTGTGGATTAGGGTTTAGGGTTGATGGAGTTTAGGTTAATGGTTTAGTGTGTAGGGTGTGTGGATTAGGGTTTATGGTTGATGTGGTTTAGGTTTAGGGTATAGTGTTTAGGGTGTGCGGATTAGGGTTTATGTGTTTGGTTTAGGGTGTAGGGTGTAGGGTGTAAGGTTTCGGGTTTAGGGTGTTTGTTAAATGGTTCATTGTTTACAGTTTATGGTGTTTGTTTTATGGGTTTATGGTTAAGGGTTTGGGGGTCATGGTTTAGTGTTTATGGTGTTTGGATTAGGGTTTATGGTGTGTGTTTTAGTGTTTATGTTTGAGTGTTGAGGGTTTAGGATGTATGGTTTATGGTTTAGGGTTGATTGGTGATGGTAGCCTGTGGTAGGCTGTTTAGGGTGTAGGCTTAATGTGTAGGGTTTTGGGTTTAGGGTGTTTGTTTTGTGGTTCATTGCGTAGGGTTTAGGGTGTTTGTTTTAGGGTTTATTGTTTATGGTTTAGGGTGTTAGGTTTAATTAATTTGATTGGATAATTATTTGTAATGTTTTATGAACCAAAGATAATTTTTTTAATTTAAAATTTCATTTATTTTTTTGAAGATACTCATTAGATGGTTGATTCATCTTCGAGTGATTCTTCGCGCTCTGGATCGGATCATGAGGATGAGCCCATGAATTCGACGACCCATGTTATCCCTACCCCTATAAGTTGGGTATTTTGCGTAGGCGTACTCAGCGCACCCACGTCTCCCAAGCTGTGTGGAATGAGGACACAACTCGACTGTTGAAGACTCGTCAAGGTAAAGTAACGACGGGGCCACCTCACGATGATATACCTGACATCGTTGGTGATATGTTGAGAAATGCTGGTTTTCTACATGTCGCACGCATGCGACATATTCAGGTATGCAAGTAGGAAATAAGTAAACACTTTTTTATATAACTGTACATATGAATTGATTAGTTTTTTTTTTAGATCGATGCTGCGCTTATTAGTGCTCT
>QARZ01039916.1:0-25233 GCA_013407115.1 Glycine latifolia | reverse complement strand
CCTTACCCTAATAATTGACTGTGATTCCAAAATTTTGGGGTGTTACATGGAGACTGCAGGTAACAATGCTGAGAGCCTTAAAGAATCTTGACTCTATTTCCCTTGAGGAACTTGTCGGTACCTTCAAGGTTCATGAGCAAAAACTTAAGCAGGAGGAAGGACTTAAAAGAGAAAAGTCTCTGGCTCTCAGTAGTCAAAAGAACAAAAAGACATCATTGTCTAGAGAACAAGTCTTGAGAAGTTCTTCCAAAACTGTTAAAGTTGATGAATCATTTGATGATGAATTTGAGGAAGACTCGGATAAAGATGAGCTCACCTTTATTTCTGAGAAGATCCATAAGATGTGGAGACCAAAAGAGGCTCTAAGTGGAAAAACTCCATAATTTTCTATGAGTGCAAAAATCCTTGATATTTCAAGTCTAAACGCCTAGAACTAGAGAAGAGTCAAGCTAAGAAGAAATTCTTCAAGAGTATAGAAAAGAAGGGTCTTATAAGTACTTGGAGGACATGGACAACACCTCGTCTGATGAAGATGACGAAGAAGCCAACATATGCTTGATGGCATACACAACTTATGAGGAGTCTAAATCAGATCATGAAGATGAGGTAAATGTCAACAACCCTGAATATCTTAGAAAAACTTATCATAAGCTTCTATCTAGATCATATGTTCTCTCAAAATCTTACAAAAACCTATGAAAAGATTTCAAGAATCTATCCAAATATCATTTAAAACTTGAGAAAACTCTTTAGGATCAAGTAGATGTTTCATTGGACAAGTCCACTCAAACATGTAAAACTTGCATAACTCTTAAAGAAAAAGGGTCCAAGTTATGTCTTGAGATTGAGATATGTTCCAAGGAAAGAACTAGTCTTCTTAAGAACTTTCAGAAGTTGGAAAACAAACTGAAAGATCTTCAAAATGATCTGAAGGAGCTGAATGAACTTCATGATTATCAAAAAGAAGAAATGTATGATCTGTGGAAAGAATGTTCACAAGCAGACAAAGATTATGAAGACCTCAAAATGAGTAAACATAATCTTTGGGTGGAATATGAAGAACACAAGAAATCTGTGAAATTCTTGAATGATAAGCTTTTGAAAATCAAGAATTTAAGGGTCAACCTCAAGATGTTATCAAACTTCATGAGGAAATTAGAACCTTAAAAAATACATTAGCCAAATTTGTCAATGGAACATATAATCTTAACAAACTATTAGGATATTGTATAAGTTTCTCAAACAAATCTGGAAATGGATATGATGGAAAGGTATATGTTCATGATGACGACACTATTGTCTATTTTTTTATGTGGAAAAATTGGACACATGATGTCTAGACATAGGGAGCAACCTAAGAAGGGTTCAACCAATACCTTTATGGCTAACACAAAAGGACCAATAAAGATTTGGGTTCCTAAGAAAAATATTATTCCTATTACAGATGTCCTTGATAGTAGGAAGTAGACGCCTATCATGGTACTTGGACAGTGGCTGCTCACGACACCTAAAGGGAGAACGATGTATGTTCCAATGCCTGACTCCTTATCATGGTGGAACATTCACTTTTAGAGGGAATAAAAAGGTAGAATAACCGGAGTAGGTAAGATAGGTATTCACCTCCACCTTTCTATTGATAATGTTCTATTTGTTGAAGGTCTTAAGCATAATCTATTGAGCATAAGTCAATTATGTGACAATGGATATGGTGTCTCCTTCAACAAGGATGAGTGTGTCATTCTATGTAATGATGGATCTCCTTTATTCTCTACCAAGAGGAGAAAAGGCAACCTCTAAGAAATCAAACTAGGAGAACTCTTAAATGGTGTCATGCTTATTGTCTTTCAAGGAAAATCACTGGTTATGACATTAAAAACTTGGTCATGCAAGTTCAAGGTTTTTCTCAAAACTACAGAAAAAACAACCTTGTAAGAGGACTACTAAGTATGTTATATAATGATGATTTGCTTTGTGAGACATGTTAAAAGGGGAAACAAATTAAACATTCTTTTGCTAGTAAAAACATTGTTTCCACCTCTAGACCTCTACATCTACTACATCTTGATATGTTTGGTCCAACTAGAACCGTGTCTATTAGTGGAAAAATGTATGAACTTTTCTTAGTGGAAGACTACTCTAGATGGTCATTGTTTATGTTCTTAAACCACAAAGATGAGTCTTCCAATATCTTCTTTAAATTATGTAAACATGTTCAAATGAAAGAAAAGTATGCATTACTTCAATCAGAAGTGATCATGGGGGAGAATTTAGAAATGATAAGTTTCAACTGTTCTATGAAGAAAGTGGAATCCTTCACAATTTTTCAACACCAAGAACACCTCAACAAAATGAGGTAGATGAAAGAAAGAATAGATCTCTACAAGAAATGGCTAAACCATGCTTTGTGATAATTCAATCCCTAAGCACTTATGGACTGAAGCAGTGAATATTGCATGCTATCTTCAAAACAAAATTTACATTAGATCTATCCTTAAAAAGACTCCTTATGAGTTGTGGAAGGGACGAAAACCCAAAATATCATATTTTCATCCATTTAGATGCAAATGTTTTGTTCTCAACACAAAGGATAGCTTGGGAAAATTTGATTCAAAAAGTGATAATAGGATATTTCTTGGATACTCTAAAACTTCAAAGGCATTTAGAGTTTATAACTCAAAAACCTTGGTAGTTGAAGAAACCATTCATATAAGATTTGATGAAAATAAGCCTGATAAAGATTTATCAGAGCTAGACGAGTCTTTTGCATATCTACATTTGGACGACAGCTCTATAACAATTAGCTCGTTTAGACAGAATTCAGAGACAGAAGCGTCCACTCAACTAGAATAGGTAAGAGAACCCACTGGGCGTATCATAAGAAGAAATCATCCAGAAAGTCAAATTATTAATAATCCAACAGATCATGTTCAAACAAGATCATCACTAAGAACACAAGGTCACACTGCAATGATTTCTAAAATGGAACCCAAACACAATGATGATGCAATGCAAGATAACAACTGGGTTAAAGAAATGCAAGAAGAGCTTGATCAATTTGAGAAGAATTATGTTTGGAAGTTAGTTGAATTGCCAAAAGGAAAGAAAGTTTTTTGCAACAAACTGGACGAAAATGGTAAGGTGTTGAGAAACAAAGCAAGGTTAGTTGCTAAAGGATACTCACAAGAAAAAGGTACAGACTACAAAGAAACTTATGCACCTGTCTCTCGTTTAGAGCCAATACGAATGTTACTTTCATTTGCATGTTATAGCAATATGAAGCTGGATCAAATGGACGTAAAAAGTGCATTTTTAAATGGCTTGATCCAAGAGTAAGTTTATGTTGAATAACCTCTAGGGTTTGAATGTGGAACCGACTTAACATGTTTTTAAGCTCCATAAAGCCCTATATGGACTTAAGGAAACTCCTAGAGCTTGGTACGAAAATCTAAGTTCATTCTTTTTGAAAAATGGCTTTGAGCGAGGAAAGGTTAACACAACACTCTTTTGCAAAAGCTACGATTCTCAGTTTTTATTAGTACAAGTATATATGCACGATATTATTTTTGGTGCTACTAATGAAATGTTCTATGAAGATTTTTCTAAGTTGATGCAAACAAAATTTGAAATAAGCATGATGGCAAAGCTGGAATTCTTTCTTGGATTACAAATTAAACAAACACCCAAAGGCATCTACATACTTCAAACCAAGCATGTGAAAGAATTACTGAAGAAATTCAACATGGACGATGCAAAAGAAATAAAGACTCCAATGCACCCCACGACATACCTTGCACTAGACGAGGAATCAACAAAGTTGGATAGAACTCAATACAACAATAGTTGGTTCATTGCACTATCTCATTGTGTCCAAGCTTGATATTATGTTCAATGTTTTTCTATGTGCAAGATTTCAAAAAGAACTAAGGGAAGTTTGCATAACTGTAGTTAAAAGTATTTTTAGATATTTAATTGGAACTTCTAATCTTGGTCTTATATTCAAAAGAAGAGAAAGTTTCAGACTTACAAGCTATTGTGATGCTGACTATGCTAGTGACAAAGTTGAAAGAAAAAGCACAAGTGGAAGTTATCACTTTATCGGTGGCAACTTAGCAACATGGATATGCAAGAAGCAATGCTCAATTCCATCGTCCATTGTTGAAGCCGAATACATGTCAGCAGCAAGTTGGTGTGCTCAACTACTTTGGATAAAGAATCAGCTTGAAGACTACAATATTTATGAGAGTAAAATTCTCATCTATTGTAACAATAAAGCTGTTATTAGTCTTTTGAAAATTCCAACATTGCATTCTAGAGCTAAACATACAGAAATTAAGCAATATTTCATAAGAGATCATGTTCAGAATAGAACAATGGACTGAAAACACAATGAACACACTTCAAATATCCAAGAGGGGTGGAGGGTGAATTGGTTAAAACATATATTTAAATTTTTTTCTCTAAAACAATTTGTGGATTTAAAATGTGGATCGTATCACTTAAACACCCTTAATCAAAATCAGAAATTTTCTTTCAATCAAGAAACACCTTGTACTGCATGTAATGTCAAAATTACTTCTTGTTGATTATAACTTGATCACCTAAATACAAGTAATGAAAGATATTCAGATTTAGAACACAAGACACAACAATTTATACTGATTCACATCACTAACATGGAGGCTACATCCAGTGTAACACCCCGTAGGCCTCTGGTGTATTAACATATATAATATCAGAATTGCGCTTAAAACTTATATAGAAACTGGCAGAAGCAACTCGAACCGTATTTCTTGATGACATTATGCATGGAACATAGAAAACACATCACCACAATCATCATGCAACATAACAACACAAGCCCCTGCTGATCCAGTAGACATAAGCTTAACCATAGGCAGATAAACATAAATATCTCAACAGATATAAACAGGAGGAAGCAACATTACATAACATAAACTGGTTATGTACATATACATCATCTGACACTCGAAGTGTCTATACAAAAGAATGAGCCAACATTAGCCTTGGTCTCAAAGACCACTTCCTCTCACGAGGGCATACAAAACTACACAAAGCATCTCCAAAATATCATGGGTGCACACATACACCACTTCCCTCTACAGGGAAGAAATCAAGCGTCCAACCAAAATGAGCTTCCCGGCTCTCTCTACTGTCCCACAGCTGAGCAGACCACGTCTTTACTGGGGCCTCCGGCCCTGAGATTGCTCCTCTCTGCCAGAAGAGTCACCTGAAAACACATAAGCCCCGCACGGGGTGAGATATACATCTCAGTATGCTCAGGGTCCTTGGAGGCATCTCCTCCACCCTGGCTCACTTTTCATGACACAAACATAGGGCATCACAATCACACTGGCCTCCCGACCCTCATAACAATACAAGCAAGTCATCTTGCTCTATGTACGGCGTATCATCCTCAACGCCTACCTCAGTGTGAGACCGGAACTCACACCCGTGCCATCCCATCGGGAGCTACCCCTTACGCATGGACGCAAGTATATGGCGCCTCCGAGAATAGGCAATCAACCGCGATGGGACACACCTATCTCTTGGTCTTAAGGGATCATCATCACCCTGGGATCATCATCAGTCATGAGCAAACCAAACTAGGAGGTGCGCTCTCCTCCTAGGGAGTTCCATATCTATCTAACTGGCCAGAAGATCTAATCACAGGTATTATACATGTTCAAGCATAGATGCAGCATACATATCATTATGAGGATGCAACAACCAACAATGAATGCATCATGAATGCAACCATCACTCCCTCGGAGTGTGGTGGAGCACACAAGTGGGAAACATCCCCAAAGGACCAAGAACTTACCTGGCAAAGCCGAGCTCTACAGTTCTTTCCCTGCTCTGTGGCTTATGCCGCTGACACCCTCTGTGTCATGCCCTAACAAGGCATACAAACAAATATCACAGCCAGTTCAAGTACACAGGGCATCAGCACATCAAGCAGCCCTCAACTGCCACAATGGAAGGAACCACACATGCATAAACATAGAGCTAAAACCCAAGTTCACCAAACTACAATCTGAGAGCTAATCCTCATCCCCTCAACATTCTGAACATGTCTTTCTAAAGGACCCAAGGCTAAAACAAGCCCTATCACAAGTGGGTCACTATTCACTCAAAACCCCAATTCACAAATCAAACGGTGAATCTCGAGTTTCTTACCTCAAAGATGGCAAGGAAGACCTCTGGACCACTTCCCCTAACCCGGGTGTCCGTGAATCACCGTCGTTCCTCGCCGAACTCGAGTTCTAAGAACTTCCCTTGAGAAAGGGATTTGTCTGATTTGGGGTTTTAAAGGGAGATTGATGAAGGATTCAAGCTCACCAAGTGTTTTCCAACAAGATAGGGGTTCAAGGAAGGTGATTTGGTGAAAGAAACAAGGTCAAGGAAGCTGGGAAACCCTCCAATGGAGTTCTGGGCGCTGGAGGAAGAAGAAGAAAGGAAATGGCCCAGAATTCGTAAAATGCCCCTTTAATACTGGGCCTGCCAGACATGCTGCGCTGATCGCGCCAACATCCAGAGCCTATGGCGCCATCCGCGCCATCCTCCAGAAACAATGGCGCCATCCGCGCCACCCTCGCGCTGACCGCGCCAGCCTCTAGAACTGTGGCGCTACTTGCGCCAACATCCAGAGAGCACGGCGCTGATCACGCCATACTGGCGCCGATCACGCCGCATCCCTACAACTGGTTTCTGCAGAAAAAATTCTGCAGAAAACCTTAGCGCTTCTAGCGCCGAACCGCACGCCAGATACACCGGACTTGAGGGTTATTATATTCAACCCCCCTTTTAGGAATTTTGTCCGCAAAATTCAGATCCATACCTATTAAAGAATTCGGGATAAAGTTGCAACAGCTCCTGCTCCCGCTCCCAAGTCGCTTCCTCAGGTGTTCTTCGTTCCCATTGCACATTGACTATGGGAATGGTCTTGCTTCGAATCCGCTTTTCCATCCTATCCAGAATCTTCATAGGTCGTGTAGGACTAGTCAGATTCTCTCTAACCTGGACGGTGTCGGGCTCTACCACGTGTGAGGGATCCATCACATACTTCCTCAACTGAGACACGTGGAAAACATCATGTAGCCCTGCTAGCTGAGGAGGTAAAGCTAGCCTATAAGCCACTGGTCCTACTTTCTGAAGAATCTGGTAAGGACCAATGAACCTAGGCCTCAGCTTCCTTACACCCAAAGCCCGTCCTATACCCATGACCGGAGACAGCTTCAGAAACACATGATCACCCTCATCAAACTGCAGGGGTCTATGTTTATGATCATAATAGCTTTTCTGTCGACTCTGAGCTCTCATCAACTTGTCTCTGATCAACCTGATCTGCTCAGAAGTCTCCTGAACCATCTCAGGTCCAAGAAGTTGTCTCTCTCCTACCTCTGCCCAACAAATTGGAGTTCTGCACCGACGGCCATACAAAGCCTCACAGGGTGCTATGCCTAGACTGGCATGAAAACTGTTATTATATGAAAACTCCACCAGAGGTAGGTATCTGTCCTAGCTAGTACCTTGCTCCAAAGCACAGGCCCTCAACATATCCTCCAGAGTCTGGATGGTCCTCTCTGTCTGACCATCTGTCTGAGGATGATAGGCTGTACTAAGCCTCAGCTGGGTCCCAAAAGCATCGTGAAGAGCACCCCAGAATCTAGAGGTGAACTTCAGATCTCTGTCACTGACAATACTATCCGGGACACAATGTAATCTCACTATCTCCCTAACATATAGTTGGGCCAACTTCTCTGCAGTGTAGTCAGATCGCAGAGGTAAGAAATGAGCAGACTTGGTCAGCCTATCCACAATCACCCA
This sequence comes from Glycine latifolia, assembly GCA_013407115.1. NCBI lineage: Eukaryota > Viridiplantae > Streptophyta > Magnoliopsida > Fabales > Fabaceae > Glycine > Glycine latifolia. The sequence continues at coordinate 17,385 of QARZ01039916.1, read as the reverse complement.
GATGGAATCACATCCAGTCTGAGTCCTCGGTAGCCCTACTACAAAATCCATGGAAATGCTATCCCATTTCCATTCAGGGATCTGTAAAGGCTGTAGCAAACCAGACGGTTTCTGATGCTCAATCTTTACTTTCTGACACACCAGACACTTAGCCACATGCTCGGCTATGTCTCTCTTCATCCCTGGCCACCAGAAATTCCTCTTCAGATCATGATACATCTTAATGGCACTGGGATGAATGCTGTACTGGCCCTTATGTGCCTCAGTCAATACGACATCTATCAACTCGCCCTTAGGCACTACTATGCGACCTTGGTACAACACCAAGTCGTGATCCTCCCAAGAAACATCCTGCTGACCAATCATGGTCCTCACGGTGTCATCTTGCTTCTGAGCTTCTCGGATCCTCCGGATTTCAAATCATTATCAACCTTGGTCCCTCTCAGCTCAAGACCACGGATACCCTCTGTCATAGTCAGGTGCATATCTCGGAACTGCTCAATCAACTCACAGTCTGAGATCATCATGTAGGCCGCACTCACATGTTTCCTGCTCAATGCATCAGCCACCACATTCGCCTTGCCGGGATGGTATCTCAACTCAAAGTCATAGTCTTTGAGGAACTCCATCCACCGTCTCTGTCTCATATTCTGCTCCTTCTGGTCAAAGAGATATTTGAGACTCTTGTGGTCACTGAACACCACCAATCTAGCACCATACAGATAATGCCTCCAAATCTTTAGAGCAAACACAATGGCTGCAAGCTCTAAATCATGTGTAGGATAAGACTCTTCGTGAGGCTTCAGTTGCCTGGAAGCATAGGCAACAACCTTCTTATCCTGCATCAGCACACATCCAAGCCCTCGCTTGGAAGCATCACAGTATACCTCAAAGCTTCCCTCAAGGTCAGGAAGGGTCAACACTGGAGCTGTAGTCAACCTTTCCTTCAACTCCTGGAAACACTGCTCGCACTCATGGGTCCAAACAAACGGAACCCTCTTCCGAGTGAGGCGAGTCAAAGGTATCACCAACTGTGAAAACCCCTGAATAAACCTCCGGTAATAGTCTGCCAATCCAAGGAAGCTCCGGATCTTAGATATGTCCTTGGGTCTCTCCCAAGACATCACAACCTCTATCTTACTGGGATCAACTGACACCTCAGCTGCAGAAATCACATGGCCAAGGAATTTCACCTCTGATAGCCAAAATTCACACTTTGCCAACTTGGCATACAATTGATCATTCCTCAATGTCCGAAGAACAATCCTGAGATGTTCGGCATGTTCCGTCTCCGTTCTGGAGTAGATCAGTACGTCATCAATAAACACCACCACGAACTGATCTAAGAAAGTTCGGAATACCCTGTTCATATAGTCCATGAACACTGCAGGGGCATTCGTCAGACCAAAAGGGATGACCTGATACTCAAAGTGACCATACCGAGACCGGAAGGCTGTCTTTGGTATGTCTGCGGGCTTGATCCGAATCTGGTGATATCCGGATCTTAGGTCGATCTTAGAGAACACCCTGGCTCCCCTCAACTGATCTAGCAGATCGTCAATTCGAGGCAAAGGATACTTATTCTTGATAGTAACCTTATTCAGCTGCCTGTAGTCAACACACAACCTCATACTGCCATTCTTCTTCTTCACGAAGATCACCGGTGCTCCCCACGGATAAACACTCAGTCTGATAAACTGCTTGGACAGCAGGTCCTCCAACTGCACCTTCAGCTCCCTTAACTCCAGAGGAGCCATACGGTAAGGTGCTGTAGATATTGGTCCTATACCGAGAACCAAATCGATGGAGAACTCAATCTCTCTCAGGTGGTAGCTGTGTAATCTCCTCTGGAAATACATCCAAAAACTCGCTCACCACCGGAATCTGTGAGAGGTCAACATTCGGATTATCCTCTACCACACATGCAAAGATATAGCCCTGAGCTCATTCCCTAATTGCATTGCGAACTTGCAAGACTGATAGGAAAGAGGTGGAACTTGAACCAGCTCCATCAGAAGGCACAACAACCCTCTTCTGACAATAGTCTAACATCATGCCATATTTGGCCAACCAATCCATACCCAGAATAATCTCAAGGGTAGGCATAGCTAGGCAGTATAAATCAATTGTGTACTCTCGGCCATCCAACTAAAACTGCACGTCTTTGCAGCACGTGCTCACACGACATCTCTCACTAGATGCAGTGATAACCTCCGTCGGAGGAGAAAAACTAGACATGGGCAATTTAAGCCTATCTGCAATCACATCCTGAATAAAGGAATGCGTAGCCCCAGAGTCAAACAGAACTCCCACATCGTAAACATCGATCAGAACAGTACCTCTGATCAAGTCTGGAGCTGTGGCTGCTTCCCTGGCATCTACTGTATACACCCGGTCTGCTGTGGGTGCGGTCATCTCCACTGGAGCAGCCTGTGCACGGCCCTCTGTCTGCAGGCACTCCCGAGATATGTGGCCTAGCTTGCCACATCTGAAACATATGATCTGGCCTGAGGGACACACTCCCCAATGCTCCCTCCCACAAGCTGGACACTTCGGAGGTTGCCTCCTCCGAGCTAAACCACTCTGACCAGAGCCTCTCTTGAATCTATCAGATGGGGCAGAGACTCTCAAATCTTTTCCCTTACCCTTACCGGGTGGGCCAGAACTGCTGGGCCTTCTCACCTCCCGTCTGACTGAGGGAGTAGGCTGACTGCCTCGGTGTCTGTGAAGCATGTCCTCCACCTGGCGGCATTGCCTCACCAGACTATCCATATCGCGGGATCCACTACCAGCAAGCCGCTCCTCTATGCTCTCCCTAAGCCCCCTCAGGAACTTAGCAGCAAGGACATCAGCATCAGGCAAAGATCTCCTGAAATGTGAATATTTGGCCAATTCATTGAACTTGGCCAAGTACTTGTCTACTGTCATGCTCCCCTGGAAGAGACTGTCAAACTCTGCCTGCTTCTGCTCTCTAGCATCCCTGGGAAAGTATCTGTCCAGGAAACAGGCCTCAAACATCAGCCAGGTGATAGCCTCTCCCCAGTCTCTTAGCAACTGGGTTGTGGTCGTCCACCACTCATGGGCATCGCCCTGAAGCATATATGTCGCATACAACAACCTCTGATGATCGGGGCACTCCATCAACGTAAATATCTTCTCTAAGGCTTGCAGCCACCTAGCTGCAGCAACTGGATCATAACCGCCAAGAAAAACTGGAGGGTCATGCTTACGAAAAGTGATAAGCATCTTCCCTCTGATTGCAACATCATCTTCAGCCTCTGTATGGGACACTGGTCCCCTCTCATGTGGCTCCCACCAACCTGATGGCGACTTCCCTCGCCCTCATGAGTAGGAGGTGTGGAGGATACTCTGTCATCTCTCCTCGGAATCTTCACCTCCTCTAACAACTCTTGGTTAGCCTTCATCAAGGCCTCATTCACCTCTCTATTAGCATCCATCTCACGCTGCATATCCTCCCGAATCTGCCTATTTGCAGCTATCTCATGCTGCATAGCTGCCAGTGCAGCTGCCACTGGATCAGGCTGGACATTGGTCGCCCTATTGTTGTTCCTGGATCTCACCATGACACTACACATGTACATCAAACAGTGAGTTGATCAGGCCCACAGTTAATGTACCCACATACAATGATCATGTCAAACTTAAACAACAGTCAAAAGCAACACTCAAACACCATACATAATGCTTCCATCAAGAAATCGCTTTGATACCATAAAATGTAACACCCCGTAGGCCTCCGGTGTATTAACATATATAATATCAGAATCGCGCTTAAAACTTATATAGAAACTGGCGGAAGCAACTCGAACCATATTTCTTGATGACATTATGTATGGAACATAGAAAACACATCCCCACAATCATCATGCAACATAACAACACAAGCCCCTGCTGATCCAGTAGACATAAGCTTAACCATAGGCAGATAAACATAAATATCTCAATAGATATAAACAGGAGGAAGCAACATTACATAACATAAACTAGTTATGTACATATACATCATCTGACACTCGAAGTGTCTATACAAAAGAATGAGCCAACACTAGCCTTGGTCTCAAAGACCACTTCCTCTCACGAGGGCATACAAAACTACACAAAGCATCTCCAAAATATCATGGGTGCACACACACACCACTTCCCTCTACAGGGAAGAAATCAATCGTCCAACCAAAATGAGCTTCCCGACTCTCTCTATTGTCCCACAGCTGAGCAGACCACGTCTCTACTGGGGCCTCCGACCCTGAGATTGCTCCTCTCTGCTAGAAGAGTCACCTGAAAACACATAAGCCCCACACGGGGTGAGATATACATCTCAGTATGCTCAGGGTCCTTGGAGGCATCTCCTCCACCCTGGCTCACTTTTCATGACACAAACATAGGACATCACAATCCCACTGGCCTCCCGGCCCTCATAACAATACAAACAAGTCATCTTGCTCTATGTACGGCGTATCATCCTCAACGCCTACCTCAGTGTGAGACCGGAACTCACACCCGTGTCATCCCATCGGGAGCTACCCCTTACGCATGGACGCACGTATATGGCACCTCCGAGAATAGGTAATCAACTGCGATGGGACACACCTATCTCTTGGTCTTAAGGGATCATCATCACCCTGGGATCATCATCACCCATGAGCAAACCAAACTAGGAGGTGCGCTCTCCTCCTAGGGAGGTCCATATCTATCTAACTGGCCAGAAGATCTAATCATAGGTATCATACATGTTTAAGCATAGATGCAGCATACATATCATTATGAGGATGCAACAACCAACAATGAATGCATCATGAATGCAACCATCACTCCCTCGGAGTGTGGTGGAGCACACAAGTGGGAAACATCCCCAAAGGACCAAGAACTTACTTGGCAAAGCCAAGCTCTGTAGTTCTTTCCCTGCTCTGTGGCCTATGCCGCTGACACCCTCGGTGTCACGCCCTAACAAGGCATACAAACAAATATCACAGCCAGTTCAAGTACACAGGGCATCAGCACATCAAGCAGCCCTCAACTGCCACAATGGAAGGAACCTCAGTCCTTTCCATAACTCAAAGTCATCTACCCTACGGTTCGTCATAGCCCAGCACATACTAGGCCTCTCACAGACCCTCAAAGGTCCCTCACAGCTTAAACATGACATTAGAGTCACCACAGACTCAATACAAGCCACACATGCATAAACATAGAGCCAAAACCCAAGTTCACCAAACTACAATCTGAGAGCTAATCCTACATCCCCTCAACATTCTGAACATGTCTTTCTAAAGGACCCAAGGCTAAAACAAGCCCTATCACAAGTGGGTCACTATTCACTCAAAACCCCAATTCATAAATCAAACGGTGAATCTCGAGTTTCTTACCTCAAAGATGGCAAGGAAGACCTCTGGACCACTTCCCCTAGCCCGGGTGTCCGTGAATCGCCGCCGTTCCTCGCCGAACTCGACTTCTAAGAACTTCCCTTGAGAAAGGGATTTCTTTGATTTGGGGTTTTAAAGGGAGATTGATGAAGGATTCAAGCTCACCAAGTGTTTTCCAACAAGATAGGGGTTCAAGGAAGGTGATTTGGTGAAAGAAACAAGGTCAAGGAAGCTGGGAAACCCTCCAATGGAGTTCTGGGCGCTGGAGGAAGAAGAAGAAAGGAAATGGCCCAGAATTCGTAAAATGCCCCTTTAATACTGGGCCTGCCAGACATGTCGCGCTGATTGCGCCAACATCCAGAGCCTATGGCGCCATCCGCGTCGTTCCTGGCGCCATCCGCGCCATCCTCCAGAAACAATGGCGTCATCCGCGCCACCCTCGCGCTGACCGCGCCAGCCTCCAGAACTGTGGCACTACTCGTGCCAACATCCAGAGAGCACGGCGCTGATCGCGCCGCATCCCTGCAACTGGTTTCTGCAGAAAACCTTAGCGCTTCTAGCGCCGAACTGCACGCCAGATACACCCGACTTGAGGGTTATTATATCCAGTGTCTTCTAACCAACACTAGGTCAGAGTTTTCACTAAATCAAAAGTATTCTTTTACAAGCAATTACAAGTGATTATCTTTATCAACCCTAGATAAAGAATCTGAATTCTAAAACACTATTAGAAAACAAATCACAAAGATCCTGAGAATCCTACTCAGATCTTTATCCCTAGAGAACACTACTCTAGAAAGCTTGAAAGAATCTATTTGATATTCACAACAGAAGTTGAAACTCACAAATTCTAAAAGAAAGATTCAAGAGAGACACAATCTGTGATCCTTAATGGATGAATGAATGAATGAACGAAGTTACCAATCAATCCAGGTTGGATGAATGCCAATGTTTAGAATCAACTCTCTTGAAAAACTCTTTTTCTTTAACAAACATCATATCTAAAAAATTAGTAATCTTTTGATCTCACATAAGATGTGTTTCACTCAGTAAATTAGTTTCTTGAACTTTAGAAAGCTTTTAAAACTTTGGGTCACTTATAAACTTAAGAGTATTTCGTATTTTAAAAGTGCAAACCCATAAAGCTTTAAATAGAAAATTGATTTAACAGAATGTAATCGATTAAAACGTTAGTGTAATCAATTATTTTAACAAAAGTAATTGATTAATACACAAGATAATTGATTAATGTGTTCTTGAACTTTTTGGAAAATTTTCACAAACAAAATAATCGATTAATATGTGATGTAATCGATTAAAGCAGTCATCAAGTATGTGAAAAACATAAGCCTTGAAAGCAGTGGTAATCGATTACATAAGAACAGTAATCGATTAAAGCAGTCAAGCTCAAATATGAAATAAGCCTTTGTACTAGATTACAGAATATGGTAATCGATTAAAGCAATTATGCATAAATGTAGAAAGCATGTGATAATCGATTACGCCTAGCCTGTAATTGATTAAAGTGTTCTTCATGGCTGTTCCAGAAATAAACACACGCATGTAATCGATTACATAGTGTCTGTAATCGATTAAAATAGTGCACAATCTGATTTTTCCAAAAACATAAGCCTTGAAATTTTCTTTGCAAATGCAAACAGTTAATCCTATATTCCAGATATGAATGCATGTAAATGAGTATGCAAATGCAATGCAAGGATCACAAGGTCATGTACTTGAACCACTTAGACAAATTACAAATGCCTTCAAATTGATTGGGCATGTAAAAAGCTAAAACATCAAGCAAATTCCTTCAGCCTTGCTTTTGATCTTCTTGCAGCTCCCCCTATATCCAACATGGACTTATAGTTCGTACCCACTAATGATGAGCTTGTTGACATCTTTACAAAATCATTAACTGAAGAAAGGTTGATTCAGTTAAGAAGTCAACTTGAAATGATCTATGTTAATGAATGATTTAATCTCTATATGTCATCCTTTGTTACATCCAAGGATATTTCGTCCACTGGACTTTAACACACACTCACAATGTTCAATACATGGATGACATATCATGCATTTATTATTATATAAACACAACATTTTCATAATGAAACATTGTAAAGCTTTTTGTTGAGTCATTTTTGGAAAGCGGGCTTAACGATTTTTTTTTAAAAAGCCAAAAAGCCCACTATAAAACCTTAAAATGTCAGAACTCTTGGCATTACTCACTACTCTGAAGCACTTCATCTTCCTCTCTGAAATTCAAACCCTAGCTCTCTAGCTCTCTATAATGACAACCTCTAACTCCTCTACTGTCGAGATTATCCCAACCATTGAAATCATAACTATCCACACAGACAATGAACCATCCATTCACATAGAACACTTTTTTGACATTTAAGAACTTGAAAAAGAAGGTCTAAAGCTCAATGATACTCTACTATTCTATGGTGCCAGACACTTTTTCAATGAGTCACAAATAATATACATTGAACTCATCATAACCTTCTGGAGGCATGCTGAGTTTGTCAACAAGAAGACAATAGCATCAAAGTTTCTAGGAGTCAAAGTTGTGATGTCTAGTGACAATATAGCCAAGGCAACAAGGTGTCTATGTGAAGACAGTACCTATCAGGAGGGATGAGAGAAGAACTATGATTCCCATGTTATAAGGGTGCTCTACTGAAAAAATGCTTAAAAAGCTGGGGATCAGAAGACTATTGTGTACAATCTGATGTGTGAGAAAGCAAAGATGGGCCAACATTCTGAATAAAAGTGTTCTCTATAAAGAAGGTTCTAAAACAACTTTATCTAACCTCCACTAGTTTATTCTTTTTGACTTGATGAAAAATCTCCCCTTGGACCTGCCACACACTATCTACATCAACATATTGAGGAACCTGAAGGGCTTAGATGGTTTGGATGAATCTATTATGCCATTTTTCATCAACAAGATATTATGGGATGAAGGCATGTATCACACCTTTAGCAAGATGGACGAAGGATCTAAGCACACCCTAATTGCCAAGGGTTTAGTTGTTGCTAAATAGCAAAAATTAATGTAAAAGCTATAAAGGTTGCTTTAGAACAAAGTCAGAAGGAGGCTCCTTTGGTGGACCTAGATGCCATCAACAAAAAGAAGTAGAAGAGGCTAGCCAAAGCCATTGTTGATGAAGATCAAAGTTTGAACAACTTTGGTATATCCAAAAAGATACAAAAAATTATGGTTGTGCAACAGAAAAAAAGAAGACAAGGAAGAAATTCCAAAAAGAAGAAGAGAAGGAAGAACTACTAGCGAGGAAGCACAAGACAAAGAGAAGACATAATACTACTGCATCCAATGGCAACAACTTAAGTCCCATAAAGGTTGAAAGACCTATGTGAGAATGATGAAGAAGATGAAGGCCTTGTACAAGTAGCCCTCCAGAAGCGGAAAGTAGCTGCCCTGGTTGCTCCTGCCCCAAAAAGGGCTAAGAAGGTTCAACCAGCTTATGAACCACCAATATCTATCATCCCTTCTGCGATACCAAGACATATCAAGATGAGGGCAACCAAAGCCAAACACAAGTTTGGTGACAAGGAGTGGGCAAAATCCTTCACTGGGAACAAGGAAGATCAAGTCTCATCATCATCAAATAATAAGTCCACAAATGACACTCATATGTCTCTTATCCACAAATATGTCTCCTCTATACAACTGCATCCACCTCTATCACCTATTCATCTAGAGATATTTAGAAGGGCTGCTCCAAGGGAACCTTTAACAGATGCTCAGAGGTTTCCTATAGCATTCATTAATGGTAATTTTACACTTGCAACCCCATACTTTGAGTTTATATATTTTGAACCTATTGAAAGGGAAACTGTCAATGTCCAACACTTACATGGATGAAGCATGACTATGAGCATATTCCATCTAAGGTCTTTAAGACTTTAGCAATAATTGCCATAGTTCATCTTCTTCTTCCATAATGGACTCGTCCAGTGTAGCCCAATGTTATCAAGATGCCTATTCACTGGCTTGCACCTAGAACTTAGCAACGAGTTCGTCCGTCAACCAAGGTATCTACCACTAAAGCATGGCGAGGTCTTTAGAAGTTCAAGGATAAAAAGAGCTCACAAAGCAACATCTCTAGGGATTTATTTGGATAACATAGAAGGGATCCTTTGCAAGAAGTTGAGCTCTTTAGAAGTTTCAGAAGAAGGTGAATTTGTGGCACCAATCACCAAGCTCTTACTGGTGCATCTAGTTGATCTCAATCTCTCCCAGTAAGACTGATCATCTCTTGGTAAATTGCATGAACAAATGTATTTAAGAGATCAAGCCACCGCTTACCCTTCTAGTCTGCACATCTCAAGGGCCACTGATATAAAGATGGTTGCTGACAAAGTGAGTCCATGCCTATTGGTTTGGGATGCAGCCATAAAGAAAGGGTTGAAGTTATACTACAACTAACAACGAATGTTGAATCGCTACAAAAAATAAAACTACGCCAATTTTGTAGCACAGGATTAACCTAGGCCGACTAAGAGATACAATCAATTTGGTTCCAATTTCAATTCATTGATTAACAACAGGGGGACTTTTATCGAACAATTTGCAGACAATGAACAATAAGTGCAAAAACACAAACTAAAATTGAAGAGAAATGTAGAAATTGACAAAATTGGTAAAAGATGTTGTAAAATAGATTCAAGAATATCCATCCAATTCACCAAACCAAGCAATGAGAATTATCATAATTCTCTTATAATGATCATATTATGAAGGTTCATTCAATGTCATTAGAAGCAATTCAATCGAATTAACTCCTAAATCAATTGAAATCACAAACCAAATTGAAATATCATCCAAATAATCTATGATTAAGATTCAAAATTAGGAAATGAATCCATAACCTAATCCGTTTTCAATCCTAAACACATTCATAATCATGAAAATCAAAGAGAACATTGATGAAGAAAATGAACATTCACATATAAATTGAAATACCAAACCAAAACTCAAATTCTTCTTGCTTAGACTGGATCCTTGGATTGATTGATTGTTTAGGCTTCCATGATCATCATCAGTGGAAGAGCCACAAAATTTTTGTAAGAAAATAGAAGAAAAAAAATGAAATGAAGAAGAAAACTTAAGAACAATGAAGAACAGTTGAGAGAAAAAGAGAGAAAGGATTTTAATTCTGAAAACTTGCACATGAAGCTAACAATTCTATTTGTACCAAATGAACTAACCAACTAACTTGCAGCCCAAAGCTTAAGTACAAAGGTTCTAACTTCTAAGCCTAAAATGACTCTTAAAATGACAGCATTGGCCTCGGCTTATCTTTGAAAAAATTGTAGCTCTTTTCCTTTGTTTCCAAGGAATACTCATATGATCCATTTGGAGTTCTTTAGATTCCTCTATGTCCTGCACAATGAAGATAGGTCAAGTAAGCACAAAATTTGAAAATAAGGAACAATTATCAATTAAGCCCAATTATTTCCTAAGATAAAAACTGATTAAAGTGAGAAAATAAAAGTCCAAGAGAAAAGTCAAATAAGCTAAGAAGAATAGAAATATAGTAAACTAAAAATGCTAAATCAAAATACCCCACACTTAATCTTTTGCACTCTTGGGCAAAACTAAAAGAAAGACTAAGAAAAAAAATAAACTAAAGTAAACCACAAACTAAAAGATAGGTATGAACAAGGCACACACATTTTTCAATGGTTCCTAACAAGGTACAAAAGTGAGAAAGATAAAAAATGGAAGAATGATATCAAGGTAACAAACAATCCATGAACACATGATCACAAAGTGCAAAGTGAAAAAATAGCCAAGCGAAAATTAAGAATGCACCAAGGTGATAGAAATCTCTCAAAGAACAACACTCAACCTCATCTAATGTGTATGGGTTTGTGTTTGCATTCAAACACCGCCCATGTAACTAGCACATCAAAATTTTGTCCAGACTCTAATTCATTTAACTTGAAATACACATGCATCAAAAGATCAAAAGGAATTATTTGTTTGTAATGTATGGCTTAGGAAAAGGGTGAATAAGAGAATGATATTTAGGCTAAAACTAAGAGAAAAGAGGGGCAATGGGGAGTTAACATTCTTCCTTGGACTTCAAGTAAAACAAATGAAGAATGAAACATTTCTCAGTCAAACAACATACTGTAATGAATTGATTAAAAAGTTTGAAATGGAGAAAAGCACGGATGCTACAACTCCCATTGAAACCACAACTTATCATGATTCTAATGAAAAAGGGAAAAAGGTTGACAAATCAAGATACAGAGGAATGATTGGATCTTTGTTGTACTTGACCGCAAGTCGCCCAGACATTATGCTGAGTGTGTGCCTATGTTCAAGATATCAAGCTAACCCAAAAGAGTCACACCTCACAGTAGTCAAGAGAATAATTAAATACCTGAAATTAACTCCAAAAATTGGTCTATGGTATCCTAAAGGTGCATAACTAAATTTAATAGGCTATTCAAATTCTGATTTGCAGGCTGCAAATTAGATAGAAAGAGCACAAGTGGAACAAGCCATCTACTAGGAATCCTGATAAATATCACTATTCATAGTGCATAATTCTTTGTAATAATTGATTACCACATATAGTAATTGATTACCTAAGCCCAAAACTAAGCCTTACTCACTGACTTAATCAATTACATCCTTGGATTAATCGATTACTGTATAAATGCTCACTGATGTAATCAATTACATAAGGATTTTGGGCTATTACACGTTAAAAACTCTCTGGAGTAATCGATTACTACCACGAATTAATCGATTACTTGAAGTTCAGAGGTATACCTTTGCCCTAGAATAATCAATTACAGGGGTTTCGTAATCGATTACTTAAGTAATTTCTGAAACACTGCACCGCTTTCAATGAAAAAAACTGAAACCTTATCTCTAAATTCAAATTCAAATCTTGGTTCAGTGAATCCATAATACATTGGAATACGTGAGAACAGTTACCATGATTTCAAAATTCAAATTTTAAACAAGGAATGACTCTATAAATTCAGAATCTGTGAGCACAACTTCTCACACCAAAAATCTCTTCTACTACCTAAGCAAATTTCTGTAGTTTTTGCTCTGTCTCTTCTTTTTCATCACTACCAAATTTCTGCCCATCCTTATTTCGAAATTACCATGTATCAACAACCATCTTCCACTAAGAAGCAGAAACCAACAAAAGAAAAGCAAGCCAAAGTTCTAAGGCTGCTGAGAACAAGTTAGATACTTGGTTCTCCACTAAGGTAAAAAGAAACAATTACATGCAGTTCAATGCCACAAAGCTTGTTCTGCCTCCTAAATATATGGAGCTTGACTGGTTTATCTCTGAGTGATTCAATTTCCCAAAGATGCTACAAGCACAAGGACTCACCAAGTTGCTGGAAATAAAGAGTACTTATTAACCTGAATTGGTAAAAGTATTTTATACTTGTGCTGGGGTTAGCATGGATGGTGTCCTCCGCTCCAAAGTGAATGGAGTGGCAATGGTGATTGATGACATTGTGTGGATGTAGTGGCAGACATCTCTTTTGGAGGTGTTAGGAGGTTTGAAGAATAAATTGGAGGTTACTCAAAGATGGATACCTATAGAGTTATGTTGCTGAATCTAAATGCTCAAATAAGAAACAAATTGGGTGTTCATCACATGATCCCAGATGATAGGCTTCTTCACTGCATCATCACATACATCCTTACACCTAGATCAACAACCATGCTCAGATAACTAATGATGATCTTTAGTTGGTGTATGGAATGAAAATTGGAACTTAAATCAATTGGGTTCTAGCTATTGAAGAAACCATGATGAAGGAAAAGAGGTTGCTGAGTTATCAGTTTTCATATGCTGTCATGATCTCAAGGTTTATTGATTACTTTGAGATTAATGTGACTAATGGGATTGTTGACAACACCACCAACATTACCAACCTCATCTCTTCAAAGCATCTCACCATGAGGTTGTATGAATTTACTCATGGTTTGTGTTACAAAGGAAAAGAATGGATTTTACGTGATGATATCTTGAGATTATTTCTGAATCCAATATGGGATTTCAGAAACATAATGGGTACTACATCTAGGCAGAGATGTAGAGACCAAGTGCACATTGGAATTAATCATGCATTGTTTACGTAAGACGATCGTAGTGTACTACAATCGGTTGGGGATGTAGAGACCATGTGCACTCTGGAATTTCCTCATGCATATATATTGGTTTGAATGGTTATTTGCTTATATATATATATATATATATATATGTTGAGTTTATGGAATTTATTTGTGAGGCACTAACGTATTAACATATTCAATGGTTTAGTTTTTCCTACTGAGAAATTTATTTCTCACTAGATTTGGTTTTTCTATTTATATATATAGATGACCTCAGTGATAATCTTCCTTGATGCAGTTGATTGGTGGTGGGACCATGATGAAGTTAGAAATTGTTATGTACTTACCATGCATCCTATGATACGTATGTATGTGTACTTTGGTGCACACTTTCCTGTGTCGATACTAAATAATATGTTTAATCCTAACGATCCTTTTATGCAATTTCCTCATAGATATCATGATCCTCTTAAGGAGCCCATCAATATTTCCTCTAGCAGCAATCAGATGTATCCTCCTTTTTGAAAATAGTATGAACAACACACAAGAACCAAGAGGGGGGTGAATTGGTTGATCTTGGTCAATTAAAAATTCTTAAACAATCAAAGTTAAAAATAATCGTATCACAAAACAGTCCTAGAAAGCTTTCAACCAATCAAACACCAATCCTCAAATAATGCAATCAAAAACTTTTTCTATTGATTGAGAAATGATGTACCAAAAATGACAAGTTATAACCACAAGAAAAGATAAAGATGAAGTAGTCAATATAAATATTTATACTGGTTCACTTCTCAATCTAGAGAAGCTACATCAAGTTCTTCTAACAAATAAGTTAGAGTTCCACTAATAACAATTTGTTTCTTACAAGCTCTTTGCAACCACTCTTAATCACACCTAGATCAAGAATGAGACTTCTAAACTCACATAGCATCTCTGTGATCAAGACATAGAGAAAACCTATCTCTACTCTTACCTCTAGAAACACCTATTCTAGAAAAACCTTAAGAAAAACTATTGTTATAGTTACACAGAAAGAAATTCAAAAGAATTTACAACCAAGTTGTATGGAAAGAAACCACCTGATGATCCACTAGTTATGTATGCAAAAGATTACCAAACTTGAATCAATGGTGAAAGAAACTACTTTAGAACTTTCCTTCCAAAACTTCTTTTGAAACCTTGCCCAAAAAGAAATCCTCTTTAGAAATCTTGAAGCTTGAGGATTTGTGGGTGTAACACAGTATTGCACTTGGAATATTTTCTTACTTCAGAAAGCTTATGAAAATACTTTGATAATTCATTGTTTCTTTTCAAAACACCCAACGACTATTTATATAAAAATGTTTTTTGTAACATCCTCAAAATTATATATTGAATTTATATTTATGATTGAATTATGAAAGTGTGATGATAGTTGGATACAAGAAGAATATGATAGAATTTATTTTAAAACAAGCTTCTCAAAACTAGCCACACTCAAAAACAGTTTCTGCCACCCGTATTAAAAAATTCATTTCTCTCTCATTTCTTATTCAAATTAGGTGTATGATATATGGAATTAAAGATATAGATGTCTAATATAATACATAAAAATTTAAGCTAAATCTAGACTGTGTACTGCCTGCAGTAACAAGAACATTAAGAGATGTCAGTGTGAAAATTTTCAGCTTGCTGGCAGTTTTGAAGTCTAGATTAAAAATGCTATATCTTGAGTTTTATAACTCCAAATAAGGCACGTGATACCTTTTTAGAAATATTAGGAAGTCTAGTTTTACATAATAAAAGAATAGAATTTTTGTAGTAGTATATTGGTACAGAATATACAATAACCAAACCCCATCTGGTTAAGTGTTTCTAGCTTTTTGAGCAATTTGGATTGAGCACAACTTGTAACTATTGGAATTTTGGCCAAGGAATAAAATCTTCAGCCCAAAAGGTGAAAAATCAGAGGTTGCCTCAGGCCAAGACATTCCACATGCACTATGATCCTCCAATAAGACAAAGCATGCACAAAAACAATAAGCCAATTGCAAAGCTTGAAAGTATAGGCTGCTGTAAAAAAACAAATTCTGGCTGAAGTGAAAAGATTAAATCAAGCTTTTGTGTGCATGTGTAACCACCTAAACCAAGCAAATGCCTTCCCTTGTTCAGCCATTTCCACGTGGGAGAGTCTAGCTTCCCCAAAGTCTATGATTAGGAGAATCTTGACCAAAAGAATCAAGTCAAGATAAGGCTTGAAGTTAAATATCTCCTAATGAAATGATTACCTAGTTAAAACCTAACTAAACTAACTTCTAAAATCAATTTTAATCCAACTAAACTACTTAAATCTGAACCAATTAAAATAGTATAAATAGCTTGGCTGCTCCAAAATTTTTGAACGTATGCTAGCTTCTTGCAAAGTCCGCACTTGCTACTTGCACGTAGCTTTTCCTTCCTACCTCCTTTGTTTGCTTCTGTTGGTTTCAAAGGAGTCACTTGAAGAATAGACAAAAAATCAAGCTTAGTTTTGAACTTTCAACATGCCTTGAAGCCTTGAAGATTAATTTGTGATTAAATGTAAAAGGAAGAAGCATTTCTGGTGATCCATGTGCATTGCATTCACATCATTCATTAAGTCTTTTAATTTGAGTTATAAAATTTTCAAGGCTTTGATAAATTGATCAAGTTTTTGAATTGAATCAAAGGTTTTTGGAAAAATATATTTTCTACTAATTTAATCGATTACATAATAATAATAATCGATTATTTTGTTCTTAGTTCATTTTGGAAAACTTTTCAAGAACAAAGTAATCGATTATGTATCGGATTAATCGATTATTTTACCTACGTTAACATATAAACTGCCTTGATAAACATTTTAATCGATTACCAAAGGTTAGTAATCGATTACATCATATGCCTCTACTTAACTTGTTTTGTTACATTAATCGATTACCAAATATAGTAATTGATTACATAGTTCAACATGTTTTATGAAACTACTGTCTTAATCGATTACCAAAATCCGTAATTGATTACACAGTGTATTTGAAGTTTATAAAGCTTCCTGTCTTAATCGATTACAAGACGGAATAATCGATTATTTTGTTTGTTGTTCATACCCAGATTTCTGTAGAACACTTTAATCGATTACATGGTTGATTTAATCGATTACATAAGTGAAATAATCGATCATTGGGTGCGTTTAATCGATTACTTACAGTCACAAAAGTTTGTTATAAATAGAACCCTTGCTCAGCTTGTTTTGCAACTTGATTAATTCGTATTCTGAGCCAGCATAAGCTTTCTAAATACTTTCTTGGTGATTTTCTGGGTTCTATGAGTTCTTGCTTTCACTAATACACTTATGGGTTATTAAGTGATTCTTGAAGCAAGAAGATTCTTTTAAAAGTTTAAGGAAGGAGATGTTCTGAGTTTTAATTTCATCATTCAAACTGGTACATTCATTCATGTGCATATTCATTTACTGGATCATCAGGTGATTTCGTTCCTTAACTTAGTGGTTGTAATTTTGTTTTGAATTTGTATTTAATTGTCTATTGTAATTGGGTTTCTTGCTTGTAATCTAGAGATAGGGTTTCTCTAGGGGTTGTGCTAAGTAGTGTTCTTAGTGGGTTTGTCTCTAAGAATCTAATAGTGTTTTAGATTTTTGAACTTTATCTAGCCTTGATAAAGAAAGACTTTGTAATTACTTGTAAGAACAGAAAATTTGCAATAGTGGAACTTCACTCTAGTGTTGAGTGGAAGAAAACTGGATGTAGTTTCATAGTGTTTGAAGTGAACCAGTATAAATCTTTTGTGCTTTGATTTTAATTTCGTTCTTGACTATATTCTGTCCATCTTGATTATCTTGCTTTGCTTATC
>QARZ01039915.1:0-24778 GCA_013407115.1 Glycine latifolia | reverse complement strand
ATATATATATATATATATATATATATATATATATATATATATATATATACATATAACATACTCCACCCGACTTACCCAACCCAGTAGTCATCTTCCTCACACCATTTACAGACATCATCAATATATTTTACACAACATATTAAACAACAGATACACACTTTAACTAAACCATGATATCAAAAATCATTATTAACACAATAAACTCCCCTTACCTCAGCAGGGATTATTTTCTTTAGATCTAACGTGTGTTTTGTTTGAATCACTCATTCTCACAGCGACCAAGAATGAAAAGTTTAAGCTTCATTCACGAATTCTTCTTAACGGAGAGAATTTTCCACCGCTACTACGGTGGTTTCTCGAGAGTTTTAGTGGTACAGAAGGCGGAAGAAGAGAAAGATTTCTGGTGCAAAGATTTTTAGAGAGAGAAAAAGAAGAAAATCATGCCCAAAAGTGAGAGTGAACCATTCTTCCGCTTCAGGCTTATTTATAGACGAAGCATTGAGGCAAGTTGCCAACAACTTGATTCAGCCAGCTATCACAGCCACCATAGTTGCCCACTTGCATGACCGAACAGCCACTATAGCCACCATTATTTTTACTATGCGTGTACGGATAACTTATCTCAGCCACAAAATTTGACTTTCACCTTTTACGCATAAACACCCATGCAAACTAGTTTAACAGATTTCAAGATTTATATTAAATAATTAATCAACACAAATGTCTTTCTACTTATAAAATTTCAGGATGTTACAGTAACACTCAAGAAGTTGAGGAAATTAAGTAAAAAAGGGAAATGACTCAAATGAGTGCAATTAACTTAACATTTGTACAAAGATAGCTCACCTGCAGTTGTATTTGACATAAATGAATTTGTACATTAAATGAGTGCAATTAACTAAATAAGGGAAATAAGTAACAATGAATATTATGTTCTTCTTAGGGGACTACCTGAGCATAATCTTTCAAATTTCAATCCAGATTCAACCTTCCTAGTTCTTACTAGGCTACTATTATTGAGAACAAATGTGTGTGATTCTCATATAATGGTCCTAATACACATTGATTCCATTGTTTATAGCACCAATTACCTAATAATATTAAAATAAGAACATTCTAAGTTTCTAACATACCACTACTGTAACACCCCGTATGCATCTGGTTGTTAACATTCAAATACGATCATTAAACGCAGCAATTAAATTAACAACAGTTAATTTGGAAGCACAAAGAGTGACGTCATCTCACGTCAATATTATATTCAATAATATTTTGTACATTATGCATCGTGAATACACGTAGAGAGAACGCCCCTCAGGGCCGAGCTACAAAACAAGGGCCGGGGTACATCACAAGGAGCCGGGTTACAAAACACATAATTATAAATATATAAAGCAGAGCCGGCATGCCCCAAAATAACTAGTTCCACATGGAACTCGTCCCGGCATGGCCTCGGGTCTAGGATCCCTCGAACACTCTTGCTACCCAGGTTTCTCACCCCGAGCTCTGCCTTCTTCCCTGCTCTCATCACTTGCAAACACATATAATCCCCAACCAGGATGAGATAATAATCTCAGTAAACTTTGGGTTCTAAAAGACCTCTCCTTCCCCAGGTTCACTTCCACGATACAAGTATTGAAACAGGCATTGTACACAACTAGCCATCTCGACTTTCATCAAAATAACGCATGTATACAATCACATGGATCATACGAGAGAAGATCATCCAACTTAATGGGCACATGCTCTCGTACATCCCTTGCCTGAGGAAGACCATCCAACTTAATGGGCACATTCTCTCCGGGTTCTACGAGGACGTATATGGCTCTTCCAAGACAGGTTCATCCAACTTAATGGGCATTCTCTCTCAGGGTTTTCATATATACTAATTGACCACTTAGAGTTGTTCCACATCACTTTGGATCCAAGGGAAGTCCATATATTGTCCATTCTACTGGCCAGAGAATTCTCACACAACTACAACAAATTATCAGAGTGCAAATCATATACATGTCCACAATCAAAGCAGTAACACACAATTTCCATACATGCATCATGTCATACAATGACCATTACTCCTTCGGAGTATGTGGAACGCCATCGAGGCGACGACTTCCAAGAACAGAGAGCTTACCTGTTCTAAGCTCTGCGCTGGTTCTCTCAGACTCGCGGTTTCGAACACCACTATTCTCAGCTTCACACCCTACATACATGCATGCAAGCAATAATAAGCGATTTTCAATCGTTGCGTGTAGGAAAAATCTATACTTTTCTAGATTACAAGAATTAGCCACCCAGTTGGTGACATGCAGACCCCCAAAAGGGCTTAGCATAATCTACCCAAAATCCCTAACAGTTAGATTTCGAGGTTTTTACCTGCGCTCCTTACTTCTAAGGTGTTTACGAACTGGCGAACAACTTTTCCTAAGCTTGACGTTCTAAAATCACCTTATCTTCTCTAAACCTGAAGCTTTCCCTCATTCGTTAATGGAGGAGGCGGAAGAAGGAAGAGAGAGTTTCATTGGTGAAGGTCAGTGAGAGAAATGGGTTATGTAAGGAATGGCCCTCACGCTCGTTACTTATATACCCAGTGAGTCAACGCACGTCGCATACGTCACTCAGGTTACACTTGTCACTAAAGTATCCTGGCAGTTAAAAAATGGATTACGTGCATAAGGTAAGCTTGTGAAAGTACCCACCGCCGGGTTGGTGAGTTAAACGTATTTTCCTTACTCTATGTAAGAATACCGGGATCTTCTCCTCCTTACCACGCTGCCGGGTTGGATTAATAATATATATATATATATATATATATATATATATATATTGAGCGTGACTTAACTACCATATCCCGGGTTCCTATGCACTTATTCCAACCATTTCCCGGATCGCTAACCCGGTAGCGCTATAGGAAGGGGTTACGAGCGCTTCCGATTTTCTCTACTCGGTATTTTTCACAAAACAAACACGAGCCACTCCTGAGCTTAATCTGACATCATATCTTGGGAACACATCCGAGATTTCTACTCGGTCGCTCTTTCCTTCTTTGTCCGAGTTCTTTTCAACACATCAGCGATTTTCCTCTAAAGTGCTATGTATATACACCACTTACGTGGCGATAACTTGGTCATGTACTAACCCGGTCTCCTATCAACATTAACCTATATCTTGATCCTGGATTTGAAAACATGCTATCCACACCCCTTTTTCTTCCAGTTCCAAAATACACCCCTCTTATGTGACAACCCAGTCACACGAACCCAGTTTAGAAGAGATGCTATCTACACCCCCCTCTTGTCCGAGTTCCAATTTATACTCCCTGTATGACACCCCCAGTGACACGAACCCGGATTGGTCAAAGGTCATCAGTTATTACCATAATCACTATGTAATTACAATCATCATATGTTAAAGTGTCACGTGGCCGTCCGAGACCTTACAACTACTAGAAACATGTTTTTGTCCTACCAGTACCATTGAGAACAAATGTGTGTGATTCACATATAGACATAGTGGTCCTAAATCCTGATACATATTGATTCCATTGTTTGAAGCATCAATTACCTAATAATATTAAAATAAGAACATTCCATGTTTCTAACATACCACTACTAGAAACATGTTTCTGTCCTACCAGACTACCAGTACCAGATGCTTCAGTCATTATAAAGGGACAAGGGATTTAATTGCAAGAACCAAAAGGCCAAGACTGCAACTCACACACAATTCTCAGCATCTCTTAACCATGGAAGAACACACATGAGTGCCACAGTACCACAGTCACGACATACTCACACACTAGTACAGCACAGTGCCATAGTGAGCAGTCAGCACACATCAAAGGTATGATTTGTACATCAAAGGCACAATGAACACACATGAATCACGACACACTTACCTAAGCCTCTCAAGAAGAACAAACACCACGAAACGAGCAAGGAGCGATGACGGTCGACGATGCAGTTACTGTCCATCCTCACTAACAACAACCCGACAGAAGGAGGAGGAAGAATGAATGCACGAAAGTGACGAAACAGCACAACACTAACGGAGAAAAGGAAATTCGAACCCTTATTTGGAGCTTTGAAAAATGACATCATTCCGCATAAAGGTAGACTCGCAAACACAAAGCTCACTCATGATTCCACTTAGAATCGACCAATTCTACAGTAGAATTGTACGATTCTACTCTGAAAATGAGTTTGCTTCTGATTTAACTCGCGGAGGGGTGGTAGACTTGTAGAATCGGACGAGTTTGTTATTTAACTCGTGATTTTGATAACCATGGACGTAAGACCATTGGTTTAGCTCCAGTATGGAGAGAGGTGGTCTTGTAATAGCAACCCAATCTAAAAGTAAAATAGCCAATATAGTTAGAAGTCTAAGTGATCTAGGGAAAAGTAATAAAGATAAACAAATACCAATAAGAACTACCCAAGATAATGCATCAACATCAGGAGTTAATAAAGAAATGGAAATACAAATAGTAGAAATAGAGAAATCTTTGGATAATTGGTCAATACCTATAATAAAAAAGAATGAAGTTTATAAACAACAGAGTATATTTTTCACATCAAAAGATGAAATACATGTACTAGAATATAGTTATTTAGGAACTGATAATAATAACATAATAAATCTTTTAGAGCAATCAACATTAGATGAACATATAAGAAAGGGATATAATTTTATACATTTAGGATTAATACAAGTAGCAGCAAAACCTAATTATAGATTAAAATAAATAGTCCAATATTCATGTTATTAAGAGATATTAGACTTAAAAAATTTAATGACTCAATAATATGATAAGTGTCATATTTTATTTAATTTAAGGATTCTAATGTTAACACTTATCTTTTGAATTAAAAAGATTTTCTTGTAAACTTGCTCTAAACCTAGTTGATTTGTATTTGGTACTTATATAAATGATGTTTTTTTGCATTTTAGAAGATTAATTCAATCAAATTTGGTATTTTAATAGTTATCAAGTGTATCAAGGCATCTAGAGCAAACAAAAAGGCAAAAAAGGGAAAAAAGGACATTTCCTGAAGCAAAAATGGCCCAGAACTCGCCCAAGCCAACATATTAAGGCTTTAACTCGCCTGGGCGAGTGATTCATGCACAATTTAGTCACCTGAGCGAATGGATCCATCAGCAAGAAGCATTAAATTTGCCCAGGCGAGTTAAATAAGCACAAAACACTCGCCTGGGCGAGTGAACATCACCAGCTTCCAAATCCTATATAAAGCCATGCAAAGGTGAACCAAAGGTATGCTTGGGAGGCCATAGTGAGTGAAATATGATCCAGCTAGCATTAAGAGCCTAGAGAGAGTGAGAGAAAGTGAGAAATTGGTGAGGAAACTCTGCCAGAGTAATTCAGAGATCGCCTCTTCATCATGTATTCAGTTGATCTTGTGCTCTCCACAATGATCGGCTAACTTCTCTAAGGATTGGATGTAATCTTCTACCCTCACTACTACATACAACGCATTCAACGACGGGTGTAAAGCACATACGACGACGGTTCTAGAACCGTCTTTATTGCACGTGTCGTTGAAACGTGCAGCTTTCAACGACGGTTTCAAAAAACTCGTCTTTGTTTGTATTAAATTTTTTAATTTATTATTTTTTTTTTAAAAAATAGGGAGATACAAAGACGATTTTTAGGAACAACCGTCTTTGTATGTACACATACAAAGACGATTGTTTCCCAAAAACCGTCTTTGAATGTATTAAATTTTTAAATTTTTTTTTTTTTAAAATAGGGAGATACAAAGACGGTTTTTTGGAACAACCGTCTTTGTATGCGCACATACAAAGACGGTTGTTCCTAAAAACCGTCTTTGAATGTATTAAATTTTTTTAATTTTTTTTTTTTAAAATAGGGAGATACAAAGACGGTTTTTTGGAACAACCATCTTTGTATGTGCACATACAAAGACGGTTCTTGGGGAGAACCGTCTTTGTATGTACACATACAAGGACGGTTTTTCCCCAAGAACCGTCTTTGTTTGTATTATTAATTTTTTTTAATTAAGTGACATACAAAGACGGTTTATTCTGAAAAATCGTCTTTGTTTGTATTATTAATTTTTTTTATTTTTTTTAAAAATACGTAGGCATATTATTATTAAATACAAATCAAGCTATTTAAATGACATTTGTTTCCTTAAATAATATGACATTTGCAGAAAAATTAGAGGTCTAATTTTTATTCGTTCTGAACACAGTTTGAATTGAAATAACAATTGCCAAAGTAATTAATTATGAACATACCATATTTTCACATTAAGACCCTGAAACAGAGATGAATTTAATAATAAAATCAAACCAAAAAATGTATAAAAGTGCAACAACACTGGGCAAGCAACTTCAGATAAAAAACAAACATACTTAAGTCTCTACTCCAACCTAATCTAAAGGCAATACTATTTGTCCCTTTGTAACCAACCTAAGCAATGTTTTCAAGCTATATACTTAAATAATTATGTTAGCTGTAACGCCTCTCGTGACTCTCTCGTGCTTGATTGATTTTAATTAAAAACTCGTGTCCTTTTTGTATTAGAATGATCTTAGTTGTAAATTTTTCGCGAAAATTCTTTTTGCCTTGCTTGCTAATGATTTGTTCGTAGTCTAAACGATTTTCCTCACCACGGTTCATATGATAAGAATACAGTCCATGATACAGTCCAAATAAAGTATCCAAAATAATACACAAACAACTTATCACAAATTACATGCCACAGAAAATTAAAAATCACAGCATACAGCTTCTCATCAAACTTTTTCAACAATCTTCATCTACATCTCATGCTTTCCTGTTCCTCTGCTCGCCCAAATGAATTGGGGTCATCACAGGTGTCAACCACAGACACAAAACATGGGTAAGTTTATGCCAAACATAGTTTGAATAAATAAAACACAGATAGATAAAATCCACACATCTTATACAGTGTACCGATCATCATACATATACCCATTGTGCGATGTATAAGATGCATGCTCGTCTTTTTATATGATGCATGACTGAGATCTCAGGTTATTAAATCATCAACAGTGGCCACAGTCAAGATAGCCCCATCCCAGTGGCACACCTATCCATTCAGTCGGGGTAGGGCAGGGGCGCGTAGGAATGTCACCTCCACCTATGTGATCATCATGGTGGTGTGGTCCTCCCTGAAACACACTACCCCCCAGTTCAATCTCTGAACGCATGGACTCGGTTTAGCTATCTGACAGACAACTCCACGGATTAACCCCTGCCAGGCATATGCATATGAAATGCATGAATGTTTCATTTTTTATCGCATCGTAATTATTTTTCTTCTCATACATTTCAAAGCTCAACATTTTTAACAACTTATGGCATATGCTTTTAAAGTATCACGTAAAGCTTCTTTTCCATCACATAAAGCTTTACAACCATCTAAGCATATAATCATCATTCACACAACTCTTGGAATCCATAAATAATCACAACATTTGTAACAAGGATTCCAATACTTTCATCACCATCATAGTATACTTCTTAGTTTATTTCTCAATATCAAATTATAAAGTCACCAAGCAACAGATCAAATAAAATTTCTCAACAACACGTACTCTTTATGTTTTTCTCAAATACATAGAGTAGGCTTATTTAACAACATATACATCTCCTTGACCACTCAATCACACGAAACTTCATCAACCATGCACTAATCACATGAATTTCACCACATAACCTATTTTATTTCTTGGAAACCCTTTATCAAACACTTGGTATGCAATATAGAATACTTAAAAGAAA
Organism: Glycine latifolia; assembly: GCA_013407115.1. Classification (NCBI taxonomy): domain Eukaryota; kingdom Viridiplantae; phylum Streptophyta; class Magnoliopsida; order Fabales; family Fabaceae; genus Glycine; species Glycine latifolia. Next base: position 16,986 of record QARZ01039915.1, on the reverse strand, counting down.
GCTATTTAATCATCATTCTTTATAAAGCTCCACATCATAAACATATTTCCAACCAATTTCTAGTACCAAATTTAACATAAATACTCAAGGAACCATAGCATAATTTTTCAGCCAACATCACATATGTCTACATATTTTATTTAATCACTATAGCTTTAAATGCTTGTTTTCTTAAGGACAACTAAACTTCTTCTAATTTTCGGTTAATTCCTACTCTTCTTTATTAAATTTAATTCAAATTATTCATCCAACACTTAGTTATTTAATTTAGAATCAAGTTACTTAGTCAAATAGTCTTTCAAGCTCTTTGGGACATTTTATCAAACACCTAGTCTACAAGCTTCATGAAATAAAGCAAGGAATATTATTCAAACTAAGCTTAACATAAACTCCCTATACCTCATTTCCTTAAGCTTTTTGGACAGCCCTTCCTCTTTTAAATTGAATGATTTTGCTCCTAGAATCCCTTGGCTTTCACGTGAGGTATTAGAGGTGGAAGGCTTTAGTTTTGTTTTTGGTAAAGGGTGAAGTAGAAAAAATGGAATGGAAAGCTTTTTGGAGTGAATTTGCACGACCTAGTTCTCCCTTGGAGCTGCCCATTTTCAGTTCCACTCCCTTTTATAGGGTAACCAATGCTTGATTTTTCTACAAAAATCTTTAGGTTCATTATGACTACTTTCCATGGGTTTTCATCTTATTGGCTACTCATTTCTAGCCATCCAAGTGTCCTACTTCAAGAATTCTCCACACCATTCCATATTCATCTAGTCTTGCACGTGTATTTGCTTGAACAAGGTGCATTCCCTTTGATTTTATTCAAATTCGTGGAGTAGTTTAGGTGTAGTTATAAAATTTCTGCCCAAAACCCGTGTTACAAAAATATTCATTCTGAATTTGTTAGCCGTTGGATCTTCTTAAAATTTTAAATACATACTCCTAACTCATATATCTAACTTTTGACCGTTGGGATTTTCGAAATAAGGCCTAGAAATGCCTACGTATTCTGCCAAAGAGAACCAGATAAAATTTGCTTCAAATATTTCTTAAGCATTTATAACTACCTTTCCACTTGGACCAATATGAATTTTCAAGCTTCTTAACCCTCCATGTGGCCAATCTTGAATGTTCCTAAAGCTTATCTCCCTTGATATTGTATCATACGGCCAAGGCTTGATCTTAGATAACCTAATCCACAAATTTCCTTTTATTCCATGTAATATCAAAATTCTAATTTCCTATTAATCCTTATTGTCTTTAATTATTAAAATTACTAAACCTATTCCTCCCATAATTAAGAGAAAACTCCATAGATTATATCCATACTTCTTTTTATAATTTTCTGATACCTGGAGTAGTCCAGATTAAGCTCTTTTCAGCCTTATCTTCCAAAATTTGTAGAAATTCTATTTTAGGGTTCTCTGCCCTCAGTCTTGCTGATAATTTGTTATCTAAAAGTATTTTATCCTATACTCAGGTTCCCACAAATTTCTGAAGTCATCTTGGTCATTTTTGACATAAGGGTATTTTGGTAATTTTACCACTCACACTAGGGGTATAATCGTCATTTCCAAAAATGTTCAAGATATCCCTATAATTGTCACCCTAAGGGTATTCTTAATCATTTCCAGATCATCCAAGGGTCTTTATAAGATTTTCTCCTTAAAATGTCTTACTAAACTACCTAGGGGTAATTTAGTCATTTACAAAATATCCAGGGGTATTTTCGTCATTTTCCCTAGATCCTTTCGTGTTGTCTCTAATTAACATTTTACCCTAGTAATTGGCTGTGATTCCAAAATTTTGGGGTGTTACATTAGCAGCTACAACCAAGTTCTTGTCAAATTTACTGGCAAGGTCACAAACTGAGATACGCTTGTGTTGGTCTGACATTGGAAGCTTCTTGTTCAATAACATTCTTCAAAGAAGGACCCTGGTTATCTTCAACTGGTGGAAATGCCTCCATTGGCAATTTTGGCATCCTAATTTCAACTTCAGGACTTATCTTTGTCACGTTGAAAATTGGTGGTCTGGTAAAAAAAATTGCAATATAATATGACATGCAATGTAGAAAAGATAAAGCTATGAAAAAATCCTAAAAGCTAGAAAACATGATGGAATAAGGATGGCTAATACTCCTGCGATCTAGTCTACTACTCAATGCTCCTTCACCATGAGAGAAAAATCAAAATACTAAATAAACATGTCTTTTAGATGCATCAAACACATTTGATTCCATGCCCGAGCATAACATAGTCATACAATAGGGAAAGGACATTCCAAATTCAAGCCAATGCAAGTAGGTGGGATTACACCACAATCAAAACATAAGGAACAAAAGCTCATCATTGTTGCTTGTGATTTGCCAATTATGAAAGACATTGCAAATCATAAAATGTATAAACAAGGAAGACAATTTAGTGATACAAATAACAAGAAGCAAATGCAAAATAGGAAGATGGTGGAAAGGAAAATTTGCAGCAAAATTTGAAGCATTTTATAAGAGAATATATAAACCTTTTTCTTGTTTCACAAAATCACAAGTTTTCTATAGGTAATGAATCTTCACTTTTACCTTAAGAATGTAGTCAATTACCACAAGGAAAATGTTTTGGTCAAGTTTGGACGGAAAAACATTTTAAACTCATAGACTATTTGGGCAGCAGAAGTTTCTTCCTAACAGTGACTAAGAAGTTGACAAAGAATCATGTCAATTATGTCTATCAGAAAATCACAAAACCATATATAATTAATTTGGTGTGGGCCACAACAAAGTCTTAATACTAGTTCATTCATAGGTTTCAACATGAAGATACTTCACAAAGAAATTATTCATGAATAAAATGCTCAGCCCAACGAATATTTCTAGGTAAGGCTGGATTTGCAAGCCAGGCAGTAGTAGCTATGTAAAGAAAAGAAGTTTTCGTTAGTGATGACCAGAGGTAACATTTAAGAATTAAGACATTGACAACAAAACAGTCATCCTACATACTAGGCAGGTTTCCTCTTAGTGCCAAACCTTCAACAAGCCTGTTGAATATATATATATATATATAAGGAATACGTTCTTGAAGAAAAGGACAATTTTAAATAAAATAACAGAATCGTTAGGGATAATGCATGAACATAAGAATTAAGAAAAGTAAAAGCTGGTGTCCTTTGCTGCAATCAAAAAACACCAATCATACAATTTCCCTGCATCACAATCATCCCTAATGCGTAAAATTTACTTACCAATCATATGACTTTCTTAATTTACCACCAACCACTGCAACTCTCATCTTTGCTCTCTACTATTTAGTTTACTACGTAACAAAAACCAGTCAGTTTCAACCCACAAATAGGTGCAATGAATAGCAATATGCTTACCACAAGTTTCCCCCTGCTTGAGGCAACCATGGCAGCATCATCTTTCACTGTTGCAAGACTAGTAGCAGCAAGCTTCTTGGCTTCATAACTTGTACTGCTCTGCAGCATGCCAGGTCCATTCTTGAAAGCACCTTGGCCAAGGGATTCAATTGCCTTCAGTGCCAAGCCCAAAACAGACTCAGCAGAAGTCACAATGACAGTATCTCAAACATAAAACCTGAATTATGATTCAAAGCAGAATTAAAAATTGGGAAAATAGTTGCAGTCAATTCCCAGTATCTAGAATGAATGTGAGACCAGTTCTTATCACAAAGGACCAAACAACGCATCATGTTTTAAGTTCTAAGGCTATCTGTTCAAATTAAAACAATTTTTCATTATGACTTAAGGCTGTTGAAGGGAAGAAGGCGATCTTTCATGTAATAATAATTCTTTTTCCCACCTTGAAGACATCATCATCCAACAAAACAGTCCAATTTGGTAACAACGATAACATTTACAAGGATATTCTCTAGGTTAGAGAGATCAAGTATTCCTCATGCATAAATAATAATAACACAATGAAAATCAACCTTTATCGATATTCTCTAGGTTTTCGATTTCACATTCAGATGCCAAGCAAGCCTGCTTCTTCAATATATTTGCTATTACATTATTGGCTTTCTCCATGGTTTTCCTCATCTGAGCACATATTAGTGAGAAGGGATTAGAAGAATTGCATAAGCAAGGCCTATTAGAAGGAACCAGTTATGAGAAACTGGATTTCTGTGAACATTGCTTGTATAGAAAACATAAAAGGGTGAAGTTTCCTACTAGTGCACACTCTACAAAAAAAAAACATAATACTATTTTCAGTCTAACTAATCCATTCATAAAAGGGTGAAGTTATTTATGACTGCATGTTTGACCTTCAGAAGACATAGGTTTCAACCACATCAAGCCCTCCTTGATGTGTCTAACAATACAATGGAGTGCCTTGATTACACATGGAGCTAGCAGGTCTAAGGTCTCTCTTCTCTTCACTTCAAGTAGACAATATTTTAGATGTGGTGAGCCTTACCATCATTATATGGAAAACAAAAAGAACACACAAAAAAGGAGGATCATCTATCTTCGTACAAATGATATTCAAAACACTACAAATAATAATAACAAAAATACAACTAAACATGAAAGTTCAAAGTGGAAAACAGAAGCTTGGGTGGCCTCTAAAGCCGAAATTGGTTCAAACAATATTAATCAAGTATGTCATTGCCATTTGCCTGGCCTCATTGAAAAATTTAATATAAATAATTGCATATTGTCTCTGATTCGGATACTTGTAAAGCCACATTGATGTGAATCAGGTTTATTTACCTAAGCATAGGGTAGATAGTTTCCATGTACACTAAATTTTTATGTGGTCTATACAAACCAGTAGAACATGAACCATTATAGCATATCCCGCAAAAAGTGCCAAGAAGGTTCCAGTAAATAGTCCTGATTTTATTTGGAAGATATTCAGTTATGTTAGAACTTAGAAGTAACTTTTTATATAATCAACACTATTTATGCAAAAATGTTTGACAATTTTGTATGGAATCACCGGTTAAATTCACCAAAATGAATTTTTATGAACAAGGAATTTCAAATTTGACCATTTTTTCATGGTTTTAGCTTTGCCAGCAGTATCAATAGGTTTAGCCTTTTAGGTTGCCTTCCAAGATATGAAATTTGTGAATGTGTGGGCACATTTAATTTGCAAAATAATGAGAAAACAAGAAAAATAAATTTTTTTTTTTAAAGGATAAGCTAGAGAGATTTTCAGAATGCCAATTAAATTATGCCAATTAAACTTATCTCAACTAAAATGATATGGCCATGTTAGGACTTTGGAGCTAATCTGGAAGGATCCATGTCCAAATGAAAACAAATTATGCCAATTAAACTTTTCTTTTTCAGTTAACTTTATACGTAACAGAGAAAAATATCTGAGCACAATGGAGCACATCTAGCTAGACAGGAAGAAAGAACAATCATGCTTTACCGAAGGACTACATATATATATTGGTGGGGGGCTGGTGGTTAAGATTTACATCAACAAAGCAATAAAATTACTAGCTTTTCTTTCTTTCTCATATTATTCATTTGTAGTGATGCCATATCCAGTCGACCAGTCCAAATGTTTCATTCACTAAAAAAAGTAGAAAAGAAAGTTAAAAGCTTAAAATGTTTGGTTGAACACATAAATACAGATGTTCACACTATGGCTTGGAGACTGTAACACAGATAACACAAAGGTTGCTATTTAGTTCCTAAAACTAAAAATGACAAACAGTTAAACACTATAATATTAATAGGATTAGTTGAAACTTGAAAGATAACTGGTAGAGGTTGAGCCTATACAAAACTATGAATTCAAAGACCTCTCGATCAACATCAATATTTAATAGATATGTAGGCTATCTAGGGGGAAACAGAGCAGGAGAGTCAGCCAAATGCCTTTGTTACAAAAATGTATCAACAATTGCAGAAATTTACCTGGATATCATTGTTATTTAAGATACCAACTAAATGCCCCTGGTTTTGCAGGAGCTGCAAGTGCCAAAAGAATCCAAGCATCAATATGCCACTCACATAATTAAGTTCACCAGCACAAAAGGTACCCAATATATGATACTATGCAAGTTCCTGCACATTATCATCATGATCATTAGAAATTCCAGTTTGTGGAGTTTCATGCTTGTAAATTACAATATATGTAATGATCAATCACAATAAGCAACAAGTACCCAAAAAACATATCCAAATTACGAGAGAATATATTAATTTATCCAGAAAAAACAAAAAATAAGAGTTCAAAATCATATCTGCAAAGAAAAATTGATAAAAACCTAAGGGCAAGGGCATTTAGATACCAGATTTTTTTGCCCAGGCCTACCATATGGTATAACTGGTACAATAGCACAAAGTTTCATCTTATCGTGTTCAGAATAGGATACATTATTCCTTTAATTTCTTGTATCGAGCATTCCAACTTCACTTCTCTCACCAATGCAATATATAAGAAGATTACCATTTTTTGGCAGCACACTGCTCATTTTAATTATTTGGTAAAACAAGCACAACCAAAGATTCACTGTGTCTTCAAATTTTCATTGCATCCATTTTTTCAGATTTTCATTTTATCTATTTTCCCATAATAGAGAAACCAATCAGGCACAAGCACCATTCACAAATTCACTCTGTAGAGAACAACTATAACTTCAATTATAAAATCAAGGTTTTAGAAAATGGTCTGCAATTGCAATTTCAGTTGTGTAGTCGAGGTTTTTGGGCTCACTACAACCACATCAGTCACATTTGCCCACATTCCCACAATATCAAAAATCGCGACAAACCCACAACCTCAAGTGCAATTTAAAACCTTAAAAATCTTAATTTACCAGAGTCACAGTAAGTACAAATAGCAAATACCCCCCCTCCTCCCCCAAGTTCATGTAATTAGCATCTGAAACAGATGTGTTTGAGTCGAATACCTTTTCCTTCAAATTACTTCATGCCATGTTCGTGTTCGGATTAACTTACGCTTAAGGTTAAACTAAAAATCATTCTAAGAGATTTTCAGGGGAGAAAATTGAAAAAAAAAATAAACAAAGAGGCCTTTATTTCCTTACAAATTAAACAAATTAAAAATGAGATCAATGCAATAAAAAAATTACAATGGAAGAAAAAAAAAGGCTCACATGTTATAAGCATCAGCACCAGTGTAACCCGTGAGCTTGGGTATGGGCATCAACACCTACAAAGCCAATTCCCAGCACAAATAATAATTCATATAGAAATTAAGAAAAAATAAACCCTAATTCAACGAATTCAGAAGATTCACACCTCGTGATTCACGGTGAAGGTGGGGCAATGGCGGCTAATGAGGTCCTGCCACACAGTACATTGAAATCGGAAGAGAGAAGGGTGACCGTGGAGAGAGGGGTGGCGACTGTCCTTGACGTAGCCTAGCTTCTTGGGGCTCTCAATCTCGTCCTTGTTAGAGGAGGAGAAGTCGTCGAAGGCGGTGGCATAGTGGCGCGTGGAGAAGACGGACCAGACGAGGTACATGGTGGCGGCGGTGAGGGCACCAACGAAAGCTAGCGCTTGACGGCAGAGATCAGGGGGGACGCTGGAACCTTCCCTTTGAACCCAATTGAAACCCAATCTGAGGAGGAGGAGGCGCTTGATCCAGACCACGGCCTCGTGGGAGGAAGGGTTGGCGAGAGCGAGAGAAAAGGAAGCAAAATGGTCGTGCTTCTGCTTTGTGTTTTAAAATTTGAAACATGAGAGAGAAAATGGCAAATTTAAAAACCGCCTTGGAACACGGCACTTCAAAGACGGTTATTATTCAACTGTCGTCGTATACTTCTTATTATTTACAAAATTGCCACCGCCTAAGATACAAAGACGGTTTTTCGGGAACCGCCTTCGAAGGTGTGTCGTAGAAGAGTGCTTTTCTAGTAGTGCCTTAAGTATCTCTTTTAATATTTATTTATGCATGAATCTTTTCTATTTATTATTGGTAATTTCATTCCGTACTTAATGCTTGATTCTAACTGATCACTAGTTTCATGAAATAAGGTTCTAAGTTTAACTGGAAAGTACTCTTAAGACTTGAACTGAATAATTTTACTCTTTACGTTACGTTGCTAGGAATAGAGCATAACGTTTAGATTGCAAATAGCACGCGATTATGATTGTAATGCTGGGGTATTTATTTCATATGTGAGGGATCGATATTTGATGAATATTCTTAGGATTCTCAAATGCTAGGGATCGATTTGGGATGATTTTTTGTGTGCATTAATAATAATAGAAAATGATTTATGCATGGTAATATTAATTGAATACTAAGGGTATGAGCGATGAAATCCAATCCTACACTTTTCTTGAATTAATTAAACTCATTTTATTAGTTTCTGTAATTTTTCGTAATTCCAACGCACTAAATCTATTATTTCCGCTTTTTCTTTAAATTTTGTAATTTCTGTTATTTCACAAATACATGAAACTCCGCTTACACTCATTGTACATAACTATTGAACTGTTGAATTTTATTTGGATTAACTGAGTAACTCAAGTCCTTATGGAGACGATCTTTTATAAATTTTGTAACTTGCAACGACAATTGGTACGCTTGCCAAGAGTCTAACATAATAGCAAATATTAGAAAGCAATTTTCATGATGGTCCAACCTTCTTTAATTGTTTTCCTAATTTATCTATGAATCTCAATAATGAATTGACTAGTAAAGCCATAAAACTACATGTTAAATCACCAAATGAAATAATACAAGAAGCATATGGAGCAATACAAATAATTTTTAGAATATATTATAAAATAACAAAAATAGATTATCATTTTAGAGCTTTAAGATCATCTTCTAAAGATGAAACAATATTAATAGAAGCTAATCTTAAGAAATCCTTAGTACAAGTACCTAAAAGGTTAAGACATGAAGATATAATAATCAAAATACTAGAAGATTGGTTAATAGAAGATGTTATGCCAGAACCTAGAATATATAACACTCAAGTTAGAGAAATCTTTCAAGAAGGTCCCAATATTAGGTTAAAGATGAGCTACAAATGATATATAAATGGCAACCTTCAAGACATTCTGTTAGTGTATCTACTATAGATCTAGGTTTAACAGGATTAGATAACAGTAATCCATGAGTTAAAAGATAGAACTTTTATGAGTTTATACGTGTTCATACAGATTCTATAGAAATTAAGCATAATAAAGATGCAGAAGGAATAACCCAATTTTCCAAGATCAAGATTATTAATATTTTATCCGATAAAGATTGGGGACAACCCTTGTTTTTTCCTAAAACCTTCATGAGAGTATTTAACCCAGCAGAATATAATTATTATGATTACATGGATACATGGTACAAGATGTTATACTTTCGACTAGATAAACATTCTTGGTTCATTTGCTTTAACAGAGGAATATCTTTAAAATTTCCAAAATGGTTTATCAAATGATTTTGGGATTTTGATCCAACCAGAAGCCTTTTCCTGGAGCTAGTGGAAGTAGTATATAAGTTTTTCAAATATCAGACTTTGTCCAAGGGTATCAATTCATATCATTTGTTGCATCCCAGAGAATAACATGGATTATGACCTGGGCATATTAATAAGTTCATGATTGAAATTTATTATCACATTATTTATTTTCCTAGTTTTGTTCATCATGTTGTTATTTATGAATTCAAAAAATATTTTGTAACTTATCGTTTAAATAAACTCTATCATTTGAATAGATTGGATATCTCACTCCTCCAAAATCAAAATAAAAATTGATCCCGGTCAATTTGTCATAGTGGTATCAAGGCCATATTGGGCCGAGATATCATATAGTTATCTCCATTCTTATTCTTTTTGTTTAACTTTGTTCTTCTCAATATGTCTTCTAGCTAACTGTTTATATTAGTTATTTTAATTCTAGATTGGATTGACGGGACCACCTCTCTTCATACCCAAGATAAATGAACAGTATTATCACTCTTATGTCTACCTGCTGCCAGAACCACTCATATCTAAGGACAAGGAAACGGTACAGGGAGGAAAGGGAAATTGCTAAAATGACAGACTAGTGCATCATAGAAGCACTACTTAAATCAATAGTAACATGAACAATGCCATCAAGACTGCGTAGAATCCAATCAATTACATTGTTTTTTCCAGAATAATTAATAGTGTTGTTGTCTCTTGTTATTCCATCCTTCAATAATTACAAGATTCTTTTAGTAATTAACAGTTATATATAAAAAATTTCACATATATTTTATTCAGTGAATAACTTGTTTTACTGTTTTATTCACCTATTTCAAAAGATTATGTATAAATTTTATAATTCTCATGATAAATGACATTAAATCAAAATTACAGTTTTGAAGTTAAAATTAAAATATTAAACAGTTGTGTGGCATAATTTTTCTTTTCTTTTCTTTTTTAAGGAGAGACATAATATAAATACATCTTACAAAGGAGGGGAATGGACAACTAAACAACTGAATTAAACAAGGGAACGTAAACTTTTCATTTTAAGTCACAGAAATGTTAAAATTAAGTTAACGTTACATGGTTACGAAGTTCAAAAGGTTATAACTTGAAAGGAAATGAGTTTATGACTTCATTACTATTTTTCAAACGCATATTCTAAATAGATTAGGTTTAAGTATAATGTATGAATCTCATTTAGGGGTGGAATCAAATTGGATTGAATTTGTGATATTTTTTATTCAATTTAAACTATTTTAACCAATTCGATTTAGATTGAATTTTGTCTACTTTAAGCCTGTAATTTGATCTAAATATTTATTATTAAAATAATAAAAATAAAATGTTTTTATAAATAAATAGAAAAAAAGGAAAGTGATTCAAATAGTACGCAATTTAATATATTTAACTCAAACTAATTTTTAACTAGTTTAATATGAAGCATGTTTCATTTCAAATTAAAATGAACCATCATAGCTTTGGTGGGAAGGTATATATATAGGAAAAAGAACCTAAATAATACTTTTTTAATAAATAATTACCAATATGGTGTTGTTTCAAAACTATTTACGCAAATGGGGCTACCAAACACGCCTAAATTGGGTGTGTTTGGTCCCTATATAAGCCAAAAAATTTTACTTTTTTCACATATTTACCATTTCACCTTCTCTCTAAAAGTTTCTGGAGTTTTTCTCTGGAGTTTGCGAGTGGGTTATCTTTGCAGCGAAGCTCTGCCAACAAGTAAGTGAATTTAATAATTTTGCATATTATTTAATTAATATTTTATATTATTAAATTAGAAAATTGTTAGGGCCATATTAAATTGTTAGCGATGTAGGTAATTTTTATCGGCGTGGATGTTAGCTTCATAGAAAATTGTTAGAGACTGTTAGATAAAATTATTTTAGATGATAGTTTACTTTATGGTTTAGGGTTTAGGGATTAGGATTTAGGGTTTAGGGTTTAGTATAGTTTAGTTTTTAATTTAGAATTATTTTACTAAAGTTATTTGGTTCAGTTTAGTTAGAACTATTTTATTAAAGTGATAGTTTAGTTTAGGGTTTAGGGTTTATCGATGAGGGATTAGGGTTTAGGGATTAGGGATTAGTGTTTACGGTTTAGTGTTTAGTTTAGTTTTTAATTTAGAATTATTTTACTAAAGTTATTTATTTCAGTTTAGTTAGAATTCTTTTATTAAAGTGATAGTTTAGTTTAGGGTTTAGGGTTTAGTTTAGGGAACAGTGGCCATTGTGCCACTTTTGAAAAAAGAAATACCCCAAATGCCACGCCCACAGTGATATTTCCTTAAGTGCCACATGGCATAATTCGCTGAGCATGGATGCGAAATAGGGAAGCTGAGGTGGCGTCTCCCCGTTAGCCGGGCTGAAAGGGCAGGACAAGTGGCGGTGGGGACCTGTGAAATATGTGTCAATGGTCAGAATGGGACACGTGTCGAACGTGGAGTAATTTGCATGGGCCTCCAGCGAATTCGACCACATGGCCCACTATAGAAGCCCTCCCTCCCTGTCACTTTCACTCCCTCCCTCAGCTTCTTGGTTAGTTTTTTTTTTTTTTTACTATTTTTCTATTTTTTTTTGTAATTTAGTATTTTGTATTTTAAATTTTGAATATATTGATTATTTATGTAGTTTTAGTTTTAAAATAATATTTAGGTTCGAGATTTAAAACATTAGGTTAGAGGATATGTAGTGTTAGTTTATAATTGTTAAGTTATAGGATATATGATAGACATATAGGAATATTAGACTGTCTTTTTCTTATGTTGAAATACATAATTTAATGTATTTAAATAAATATAATATATTGTAAGGAAAAAAACCAAAATAAGAAATTTTTTAAGTTAATTATAATTTTTATCTCTTATAACTATTTTTTTATGACATTTGTGATAATGTAATTTAAAATAATTAACTTTAGTTATCCTATAACAAAGAAACAAACTATAATTTTCTAATAAATATATTAACTAAATATTATTATGCTGATTATTGTAAGAATTGAATTAAATAAAAAAAATTCCAAAATTCCAAAATGTTGATTAAATTTAAATAATAAAACTTTAAATATTTTTATTATTTTAAAATGTCACCACTTTATTTTACTATTATTTAACCATTTTTGATATGATGAAAATTTAAAAACCAATAATACATTTAATAAAAATAAATATTGTTGATTGTTTAATATATAACTATGTTAAATACTTTTTTAAAATATTTTTTTTTCCGTAATGGTGCACAAAGTGTATTAGTCTCAAAATACTTACTAACTGGACAGGAAGGTGGCCTAGCTGTGATGACCAAAACTGTCTGTGCATGATAAAAAAAATCATAAGATATGAGTATTTAACAAAGTTATATTAATTCAAAATCAATTCATAAATAATAATTAATGGAAAAAGTAATCGTGATTGATCATTTTGACAAAGCAGGACAAAGAAGCAACCTACTAATAAAGATAATCAAAGCGTTAAACGCTATACAACCCCATTCTTCATCTTTGATCTAGCTTACTTATAAGATGCACATATAAGAATATAATATTTGTTTGTTGTTTAATTTAAAGAAAAATTTAATTTGTTTTTTTTCAATGATTTCATCCTATTTCAACAGTGGCACAATGGCCATTGTTCCTTAGTTTAGTTTAGTTTTTAATTTACTAAAGTTATTTAGTTCAGTTTAGTTAGAGTTATTTTATTAAAGTGATAGTTTAGTTTAAGGTTTAGGGATTATGGTTTAGGGTTTAGGGTTTAGTTTAGTTTTTAATTTAGAATTATTTTACTAAAGTTATATAGTTCAGTTTAGTTAGAATTATTTTATTAAAGTGATAGTTTAGTTTAGTTTATATTTTGATTAATAGGAAGTATTAAATAAGGGTATTAAATTATTAATTATAATTTTGATTTATTTAGGATAATTATTTGCAATTTAATTTAGTTTAAAAATTGTTTAATTATTACTTATAATATTGATTTATTTATATTGAGATAGTCATAGATGGCTGATTCATCATCATCTGTTTCTTCACGGTCTGGATCCGATCATGAGGGTGAGCCCAGGGATCCAATGATCCATGTTATTCCTACCCCGTATAAGTGGGGTGTTTTACAGAGGCGTACCCAACGCACACACATTTCACAGGCTGTGTGGAACGAGGACATATGTCGAGTGTTGAAGACTCGATGTGGTAAAGTCACGGGGGGGTCAGACTGTGACAATATACCTGACATCGTTGCTGAGATGTTAGGACGGGCTTGATTCCTACATGTCGTACGCATGCGACATATTCAGGTATGAAATTCTAAATTAAATAAATTAAATATTGTTATAATTTAAACTACAAAAACATTTTTGTTTATAACTGTACATATGAATTGATTATTGTTAAAAAAAAATTAGATCAATCTTGTGCTTATTAGTGCTCTGGTTGAGAGGTGGAGACCAGAGACACATACATTTTACATGACGCAGGGAGAGATGACCATCACGTTGGAAGATGTGGCTGGTATCTTAGGATTGGCCAGCGACGACAATGTAGTCAGCAGATCTACCTCTGACGAATGGGCCACCGTCCTTGAGGAAGTATTTGGTCATGTTCCTCAGGCAGAGGGTGAGCTGAAAGGTGGATTTCTGAGCCTCTCTTATTTTGATAGACATTATGCGCATTGGGGTGAGGTAGCTGTGGATCCCGTAGAAGTCGTGCGGTTTACGAAGGTGCACATTGCGCGTATGATTGGAGCATGGCTACTATGCAACAGATCAGGGGGGAGCACTATCGCTTGTCGCTACGTCTCGTTGCTTGCGGGGGACTTCAGAGACATAGGTAGCTATAGCTGGGGCTCTGCAATCCTTGCACATTTGTTTAGACAAATGTGTGAGTGTACAGATCCACAGAGAAGTGACATTGGTGGGTGTCACGTGCTTCTCAAGATATGGGCGTGGCTCAGATTCTCACCCATTGCTTCAGCTATTCCACAGCCTACTCAGCCAGAGTGGCATTATCGACACAGGTATGTGTTATTATTTTCTGTTATTAACTATGTATTAATGAGTCTTATAAGTATTCTAATGTCATTTATTTTGAAATTAGGTTTAATGCTTTAGGCAGGTATCGAGCACACGAGCTTCTATGGTATCGGCTAATATTAGATTCCCTTTGTCGGGAGGAGGTACGTAATGTTATTTATAATACTTTTGGTCGATGTACTTTGATAATTTGCATTTTCGGTCGTTGTTCTTTCATAATTGTGTTTTAATTCTTTGGTGCAAGTGGTATGGAAACCATATGCAAGGTACCACTTCCTTGGTGCATCTAAGCAACAGCGACTGTTGTGGATGGCTACTACTCTAGTTATATGCTTCGACACAGTTGAGTATTCTCGTCTAGACAGATGCATGCAGCAATTTGGGAGGGATCAACCAATCCCATGAAGGCCTAGGAAGCTGAAGGGTGTGCATGACCTGTCCTTGCGAGGCAAACAACAAGATAACTGGGTCATAAGCTGAGACCTGTCCCCACCAATGCATGGGTTGCTGTCACCAAACCATGAGTACATGGTGTGGTTCAGGGGGAATGGGAAGCGCTATGTGTCGAAGAGGGCTGCCAAGACTGGTCATGGTGCAAGTGTTGTTTAATTATAATTTTCATACTTATATTCATTATCATGGATTTAATGTCTAGACTAATGTAATTGTTTTATAATTTGTAGATTGATGGCCTAGAGATGTTGTACTTTGCGACTGGCACTGAGCAGTGGCTGGGATACACCATTGACAGGATGCATGAAGAGATTGGTCGCATTATTTGTATCTTCAGAGAGCTGTCGCCTGGAGGAGGCAGGCCCACATGCACCCCCATCGCAGCTTCAGCACGACCCACAGGTACAAGTGGACGTTCCCCATCATAAACATGAGGGACATGGGCTAGAGCGTCGACGGAAAGCCATGCACCATGTTCCTGAGCCCATAGGAGCTCCGAGGCCTCGCACTGATAGTTGGTTTAGGCCTCCACTGATAGGTTCTACATACGACAGCCAGCCTATGTATTAGGAGGCTACTCAGCAAGGGGACATGGGGTATGAGGGATTCAGTTCGCATATTCCTTCACCGCCAGACTCCCAGACACAGCCTGTATATTACGCTACTGCTTTGGCCATGGCTTCAGGGGTTGCAGTTTCTGGGAGCAGTAGTGACGTACCTGCTGCGGATTGGAGTGTTGCCGATATTGACCGCATGCTCGCTCAGGTTAATTATTCTCCAAGCAGTTATGGGGATTGGCCATCAAATGTACCACATGGCACCCCACCTTCTGATTATCCCCAGCCATCATCGCTAGAGCAAGCAACTCCATACCCACTTGCACATGTAGAGCCTTCGCAGGCAGGCCCATCTCAGGTAGGCTCTTCTCAGGCCCGAGGTAGACGAAGGTTACCTGATCGTCAGGCGTGTCATTACCAGTGGCCACCAGACTCATAGATTTAATTTATATTGTGTGTATATTACCTGATCGCTATTCAATCATTTTTGTTAATTACATTTAGGATCAAAAGAAGAGTAATAATTGTTTATATTGAAACAATCAACCCATGTATATGCTCTGGATAAGTCTCGGGAAAATTGTTAATCTAATGCCAAATGCACCTCAACAAGTATTAAATATAAATATATCTTACACCAAAAGATACAAAATACACATCAAAAAAGAATTCATAAATATATACCATGCGGGCTTTTGTGCTCATAGTATCCAACCCGAGAAGCAATTGAGGAACTAAGAATGGACAAGCGTAGCTACAACAAATAAGATTGAAAGAATTTGCTCCTTTTAAAACACTGTGTGGTCCTTGATACGGTGGCCAATAAATTTGATAGACGCATGCCTGCTACACCATGTGGAACTGTAACATGACATTGACAACACTGTGATGCATGCCTGCTACACCATGTGGGAAGGGTAAAATCTCAGTCGAAATTAACAACACTATACACTATGCACATTGGATTCCAAACAAGTCTTTATCAGAAAGACAACCACACAACTATAAATAACACAAGACACCGTTAACACAACCACACACTCCCACACAACATACCTCATTCCCTTCATTCAATCTTAATACTATGACATTCTTAGGAGAAACAAGCACTCAGACCATTGCTAACTCCAAATTAGCATTCATTTTTCCAAATGGATCAATCAAACATAACCAAACTAGTGTTTTTTTTTCAATGTGCTACTCCAATACCAATGCGAGTTCCTAATGAGTGTCTTTTCAGACACTTAAAAGTAGGATGCACAACACCCTTCTGCTAACCAATGACCAATTTGTTGATGAAATCTACTACCGACAGCCATCCCTAGATGTAGGTGAGCAATATTTTTTTCATTCTCTGCAACTCACAAATGATGTTTGCACAATGTTAATGTGCAATGAGCAATACCCGTGTATTGGCCCTATAGAAATATTATGTACCATCAACCTAACACCTAATGATATACTCAACCTACTTCGATCCTGTAACATCCTTCCAATTACTATATTATGCCTAGGTCATAATAAGTA
>QARZ01039912.1:0-12367 GCA_013407115.1 Glycine latifolia | reverse complement strand
TAAACCAATTCACCCCTCCCCTCTTGGTTTATTAGATTAGATATTCATTGTATTTACATATACGTGCGTCCATGCGTAAGGGATAGCTCCCGATGGGATGGCATGAGTGTGAGTTCCGGTCTCACACTGAGGACTGAGAATCCTGATGTTGCTGATGATGCATCGTGGCTATGTAGTTCCACAGCTATACATTAGAGCTAGATGATTGACTGTATACTGTTATGAGGGCCGGGAGGCCAGTGCTTGTGATGCCTTTGATTCTGTGTGTCATGGAAGTGAGCCAGGGTGGAGGAGATGCCTCCAAGGACCCTGAGCTTACTGAGATGTGTATCTCACCCCGTGCGAGGATTATGTTTTGCAGGAGACTCATCTAGCAGAGATGACGGTTCCCAGGGCAGAAGGCCCCAGTAAGGACAGCTGTTGCAGCACCTTGAGAGCATGGAGGCTCCTTGTTTTGTTTATGATGAGTATTTACTGCGAATCATACATAATGAATCAAGAAATATGGTTTCGAAATCTCTTCCGCAGCTTTTTAATTAAATTAATTATTGTGCTTATCTGATTAAGTAATTGTTAATACGCCGGATGCATACGGGGTGTTACAATTATTATATTTTAATTTTGAACAAAAAAAAATTAGCAAAACCGTCAAAAAAAGCATAAAAAAAATAAAATCTAAGACGGTTATACGATACCACCGTCTTAGAATGATTATTTTTTTAAAAAAAAACATTAAATCTAAGACGGTTTTTAAGTAAACCCGTCTTGGAAATCTAACATTCTAAGACGGTTCTGTACTAAACCGTCTTAGAAGGCATGTACAATAAATCAAAGACGGTTGCTGGATAAACCCGTCTTAGAAATCCATTATTCTAAGACGGTCCTATGTGTAACCGTCATAAACAGATCGTACAATAAATCAAAGATGCTTGCTTGGCCATACTCGTCTTAGAAATCCATCATTCTAAGACGGTTGTATGGATGACCGTCTTAGAAGGTTCCTCAAATCTATGACGGTTATCTGTAGAACCGTCTTAGAAAGTGGACATTCTAAGACAGTTAGCACATATAACCGTCTTAGATTTACTGAAATTAATTTTTTTTATTTTTTTTCAGATCTTCTAAGACAGTTTCTCGGGAGAACCAACTTAGAAGGCCCTCTAGAGCCGACATAGAAGAGCTTTGTTGTAGTAGTGTCTAGAAGTTAAATGTACTAAAAAAATATAAGAGTATTGTTAAGATCAATTTAGAAAAGTTTAGGACCTAAGTAGATGGTAGTATTCTAGACTATTGTATAAAGTATAGAAAAATCTATTTCTAGAAATATGATGTCACCAACCTTGCTTGCCTATAAATAGACTTCCAACACCTTAATATAATGAGTTTGAGGAATTAATGTAAATGCTCCTTCCATTGTTTAAAAGCTACACGACCACTAAGTTATATACTACTTCTAATTAATATTTCTAACTACATCTCCATCCTAAACCCAACCATCAATCACCATCCAAAAACTAACTATCTTTCTATTCCCCTAAAAATACTAAGAGTGGTACCAAAGCTACGTTCAATCATCTATTGGATGTAGAAATATCATCCAACTACTTTCAAAAAAATCTCACCATATTCTAAAATACTCAAAAGAAAATTAACCTTAAACCATGGCCAATAATACCCAAACTTCATCTATTCATGTCCCTATTTTCATAGGAGAAAATTATGACTATTTGAGCATTAAAAGGAAGATATTTTTTTCTCTCAAGATTTATGGGACATTGTAGAGGAATGATTCATTGCTCCTACAGACACTTCAACTCTTACTACAACACAAAAGGAGTTGAAGGAGAATAATAAAAAAGATTCAAGGGCGCTATATATTTTACAACAAGCAATAGATGACATAATTTTTTCAAGAATAATGGACGCCACAAATGTTAAAGATGCGTGGAGTACACTATAGGAGGAGTTTAGGGCAGTGACAAGGTACATGCCATTAAACTTCAAAGTCTGAAACTATTAAAGATGAAGGAGTCTGAAACTGTTAAAGACTAGGATTCTAGAATAAAAGAAATAGTTAGTCAAGTGAGATCATGCGAGGAAAATATTCTTGACAAGAAAATTGTTGAGAAAATTCTTATTTCTATTCCCCATAGATATGATGCAATTGTGATTGCAATAGAGCAAACCAAAGATCTGCCTACTTTATCAGTGACATAACTTATGGGTTCTCTTGAAGCGTATGAGCAAATATTGAAAAGGCATGATGAAGACTTTGTCAAAAATGCCTTCCAATCAAAGCTCAAATTACGGTATCAAAATAATGAAAACGGTAGAAAGAAAGATGGGGAAGTTTCTAGAAACAAATAGAATTCTAGAAATTTCTCTAAGACCAATCAAGAAAAATATCCTCCATGTAGCATTTGTAAAAAGACAAGTCAGTCAGAGAAGAATTGTTGGCATCATGGAAAACCACAATGTCACTATTGTAAAAAAATTGAACATTTGGAAAAGAATTGATGCAATAAAACAAGCATCAAGAAAATTTCATCGAAGAGCATGACAATGAGCAACATCTTTTATAGAAATTCCAATGATGAGACATGTGAAACTAATACTTGGATAGTGGTTGCAACAATCACATGACTAATGATAGAAGCATCTTCAAGGAGATTGAAGACATGGTCAAAGTCAAAGTTTGATTGGGAAACTTCAACGAAATTGACGACACTTTCAAAGTCAATGTTTGATTGGGAAATGACACCATGGTAGAGTCAAAAGGAAAAGGCACTGTCATGGTGGAGACAAAGAAAGGTATGAGATACATCAAAGATGTCTTACTAGTTCCAAATCTTAAAGAAAATCTATTAAGCATTGGCCAAATGATCGAGAAAGGAGATATATGCACCATCTATGATAAAAATAACAAAAGGCAAGAGATTTCCAAAGTTAAAATGAAGAAAGGAAATATAATTTTTCCAAAAAGCTTCAAGTATACTACTAATACTAAGATTTCCATGAGATGCAACAATTGATGATTCATGGTTATTGTAAGGTCTCAGGTGTCCACGTGGCACTTTAATGTTATAATGTTGTAATTACATAGTAGTTATAATAATTATGATAATGACCCTGTGACTAACCTGGGTTCGTGTGACCGGGGTGTCATACAAGGGGTGCAAAATTGGAACTCGGATAAGGGAGGAGTGTAAATAGAACCTTTTGAAGTCGGGATCGTGCTGAGTGTGTTAGTATTTACAAGGAAATCGGGTTAGAGTGTGACCGGGTTATCGCATATGTATTCTGGGAATAAGCGCTGTAAAGAAAGGAACCCGAACAAGAAAGGAAAGAGTGACCAGGTAGCAATCCCAGATGGGCTCCTGTCTTCCTTTCCTTCGAGCTACCGAGTAGCGACCATGGACGAGCTTGTGTATCCTTTCCCTACAAATTATCGGGTAAGTAATCGCAGATAAGGTCGGACGAGGTCGGACAAAGACGGACCTCGAGGTTTACAAAGTGCCTAGGACGGGCTCCAACATTATGCAATCGATTACATAAGAGTTGTAATCGATTAAAGATGCCCAATACTTATTCAATACCGTGCACGTGATCCACATTGATTACCAGGCTACTTAAGTGACACATGTGGACATAAGTGACGTATGCGACGTGCGTTGACTCACTGGATATTTAAGTAATATGCGTGTGGGTCATTTCCTCACTTAACTCTTTTCTCTGACCCTTCACCAAATATACTTTGTCTCTTCCTCCTTCTGCTTCCTCTATTAACAAATGAAGGGAAGCTTCGAGCTTAGAGAAGAGAAGGCAATTTTAGGACATTCAAACTTGGGAAAAGCTGTTCGCTAGTTTCGTTAACACTTTAGAAATAAGATACGCGGGTACAAACCTTGAAATCTAACTGTTAGGGATTTTGGGTTAGGATATGTTAGGTCCTTTTTGGGGGTCTGCATGTCACCTGTTGGGTGACCAATTCCTGTAACCTGGAAAAGAATAGAGTTCTTTACATGCAATGGTCGAGGACCGCCATTAATCTCTTGCATGCATGTATGTAAGGCGTGACGCTGTGGATAGTGGTATTCGGAACCGCGAGACCGAAAGAACCAGTGCAGAGCTTAGAACAGGTAAGCTCTCTGTTCTTGAGGGTCCTTCTCTGGACCGCGTTCCACCATACTCTGAGGGAGTGATGGTTATTGTATGTCATGATGCATGTGTTAAAAATTGTGTTACTGCTTTCTGATTGAGAACATGTATTTAATTTGCACTGTGATGCTTTGTCGTGATATGTGAGATTCTCTGGCCAGTAGAATGGACAAGTATGGACTTAGAATCATAAATGTTCGTGCGGAACCCAGAGGGAATGTGCCTATTAAGTTGAATGATCTTCTTCAGGGGTGTCTGCTTGAAGTCTTGGGGAAATGTGTCCATTAAGTTGGATGATCTTCCTCAGGCAAGGACATACAGGGAATGTGTCCATTAAGTTGGATGATCTCTCTGGTTATATCCGTGTGATTATATACATGTGATGTGTTTTGTGTAAGCTGAGATGACTAGCTTGCGTAATGCCGTTTTGATACTATGTATCGTGGAAGTGAACCCGGGAAAGGAGAAGCCCTCCAGAACCTGAAGTTTACTGAGATTATTGTCTCACCCCGGTTGGGGATTATATGTTATTGCAGGTGATGAGCATAGGGAGGACGGTGAATCTCGGGGCAAGAGACTCGGGTAACGAGGCAGTCCGAGGGATTCCGGACGAGAGGCCAAGCCGGGACGGGTTCTTAGTGAACCTTAGTGTACTTGTGGAGAACGTTGGCCCTGTATTTTGTTATGTAATAAGCGTGAATGTAACTCGGCCCTAAGGGGGGTATCGTACCCAGGATCTTATATGCTTGTAAACTCCTGATATTATTACCATGCATAATGCAAAGCTATTTCGTTTGTGGATGTGTGATGATGTCATTTTATTAGTTGCTTCCTAATTAATTTTTGTTAAATTAATTATTGCGCTCAACGACCATAATGGAATGTTAACAACCGGATTCATACGGATTGTTACAGTTATCGCATTGAAGATTTGGTCACTTCAACACTTGAGCTTTGAAGTTGCTACATCAAAAGAATATGATGAGAGGTCTATCATGCCTAGATCAATATAATGAAGCTTGTGAAAGATGTCTTCTCAAAAAGCAACACAAATTACCATTTTCAACTAAGCATGGAGAGCTAAAGACTCGTTGGAGTGAATCCACACTAACATTTGTGGACAGATGAGGACATCATCACTAAACATAACAGGTATTTCATCCTCTTTATTGATGACATTTCTAGAATGACTTGGGTCTACTTCTTTAAAGAAACATCAGAGGTCTCTGGAATATTCAACAAGTTCAAAGCTCTTCTGGAGAAACAAAGCAGGAAACATATTAAAGTAATAAGAAGTTATCAAGGCAAAGAATATGACTCACACAAGTTTGATAATTTATGTGATGATGAAAGCATCAAGCAACAACTTATAATCGCATATTCTCTGCAACAAAATGGCATGTCTGAGAGAATGAATCTGACAACATAAAGATGGCCATATCAATGTTGAATGAGAAGGGATTGCCTAACACATTTTGGGTAGAAGCAATCGACCCTGCAGTTTACATACTCAACAGATGTCCGACTAAGGCAGTCTAAGACAAGACTCTTGTTGAAGCAGGGAGTGGACAAAAGTCATCAGCTAAACATATAAGAGTATTTGGATTTATTTGCTACATACATGTTCCAAATCATAAGAGACATGAGCTACAAGACAAGACTACAGGAAGAATCTTCTTGGGATACAATACAATCAAAAGGATATAGAGTGTACAACTTGAAAATGAAGAAACTCAACATTAGTCAAGATGTTGAAGTTGATGGAAATGCTTCTTGGAATTGGCAAGCAGAAAATGTTGCAAAAGGAAATATTCCTATTTCAGTGCAACAATCTCAAGAAGAGGTTCAAGAAGTAGCAGAAGAAGCAAGTATGTTTCCATCACCTCTACAACAACAAGATTCTTCACCATAGACTACTCCAAGTCAAGTAAGATCTTTGGTGGATATATATGAATCTTGCAACACAACTATGGTTGAGCCTAAATGCTATGAAGAATCCTCAAAGAAGCAAAGACAACTAAGCAAATTAAGCTCTAGTACTACAAGATAGAAGACCAAGTTGTAGATACTTTTACGAAGGCACTACCAAGAATCAAGTTCAAGCTATATTTGGAGTTACTGAAATTTGTATCAAGGAGGAGTGTTAAAATATGATACAAATTTTTAGAATAGAAAAGAAGATTCTAGAAGCTCATGATTTATCTAGAAGTTAAATGGACTAGAAAAATATAAGAGTATTTTTAAGAAAAATCTAGAAAGATTTAGGACCTAAGTAGACAATAATATTCTAGACTATTGTACAAAGTTTAGAAAAATCTATCTCTAGTAATATGACGTCACCAACCTTGCTTGCCAATAAATAGGTTTTCAACACCTTAATGTAATGAGTTTGAGAAATCATTATAAACTCTTTCTTCCATTGTCTAAGAGCTACACGACCACTAAGTTATCTACTACTTTCTAATTAATATTTCTAACTACACCTCCATCATAAACCCAACTATCAATTACCATCCAACAACTAACTATCTTTCTATTCCCCTAAAATACTAACACAGCTAAACTAGTTAGACTACAAGTTATGAAAGAGAACCTTATCTAGTTTCTCGATAATGGTTTACATAATCCTAAGGCATTTTCACTCATCCATTACTACAATATCTCTCAAGCATCCAGGAGCAATTGAACAATCATCAATTCTCTATACCTCTACATGGTCGATCTTTAAGATAAACTAATTTGTCATCAAGTAAATAATTGTACTAGAAAAATGGAATAAAAGTCTAAATGCAAAGATTTATCCCAGTACAATAGATTAGCTAGTAGAGAAATATTAAAATGAAAAATTGATATTAGTGAGTTAATGCTCATTCATTTTTTAAATGATCAAAATAATTAGGAAAAGACAAACATGAAAAATTAAAATACCTAATCAAACCAAGGGTATATGCTTCTTTTCCATTTGGAACCAGACTATTACTTTTAAATAGTAATGCACGATACCTAAACTCCTTTACTTAATCAAAATTTAAAAGGTTAAATAAAAAACAAAAATTGAACAGGAAAAAAACAAAAATATTACCCTGCATAAGTATTCAGAGAAACCTCCAAGAAATAAGAATATTACCAAAATTAGAGTTGCATCATATTCGTATGAAACATAATAGTAATACCCAATAGAAATAGAAACTCAAACTCATCATGAAATAAACAATGGGAAAATGTGAAGCTACAGGCAACACTGTACTTGATTAAAAAGGAGAGACATCAGAGATAAATATAAAAAATGACAAGTGACTTCTCAAAAGGAAATTGGTGGAGTCAATGACAAAATAATAAATTTAATTAATCAAGTCTATTTGATCAAACTCAACTTACCTTTTCAGAATTTTCACGAGTAGCAGTGGTTTCAGAAAAGCTTATTGCTAGAGCCACTGATATGCCAGCCCCATGAAAGGATATAACTATTTTTTTCCAAATTTCTTTCTCAACTTGCAAGACAAGAACACTATACCTTTAGTGGAATGGAAGGGGGCATTATATCATTACACAATATTGCCAAAGGATATACATGACCCTGGTGGACCGTAATATTTAACAAGTCTTCGCATATTATCTTCTGAAGAAGTATCAAAAGGTGCCTGAATATTAAAATGCCAAAACATCTGAGGAATTAGTTAGAGTTGTGTTATTCAAGGTTGAATTGAACTCCCACAAGTGAATAACATTTCGTTCGGTGAGATTGCCAGTTGAAGCAGAGAACCTAACAAAATTCACTCACTTGGTTAGAAATTCCATTAGGTCAATATGGTAATAAAATGAAGAGTTGGAATAGGGCATTTCAGTTCCGCTGAAGGATATCAAAGTATTACATTTCTTTTCAAGGTTTTTGTCAATGTCAAACTCAACAATAGCCACGGATATGAGAGAGTTATTGTCTATGCCAACGTGCTGCATGTGAGGGTAATTGTGTCGTAAATTTGTCAAACTCAACTACAAGCACATGGTTATGGGGAAGGTAGCTAAGCTTTTGGAGGTGGCATTGAAAAGAGTGAAAGTATCACATGTAACATTTGGCAGAATCAGGTAGCCACGAAGGGCACAGTAGAGGCCAAAACCATTAGTGTAAGTGAAAAGGACGTGAAGAAGTTGGTTAGAACACCAGAAGATGAGTCTACTACTAGAAAACATGGAAATAACATCGCGGAGTTAACATCGATTTTTTCAAAAATAGATGTTAACAAAAACGCAGTGGCATATTTGTAATTAAGATGACTAAGTTAACATCAAAGTTTAAAAAACTGATGATAACATTAATTCGTTAACATCGAATTTTAAAAAAATTGATGTTAACATGAGTTCATGAACATCAGTTTTTAAAAAATTGATGTTAATGTTACTTCGTTAATATCAAAGTTTAAAAAACTGATGTTAACGTTACTTCGTTAAAATCAGTTTTTAAAAAATTGATGTTAACATTATTTCGTTACCCATGTTACCATTAGTTTTTTAAAAAACTGATGTTAATGAAGTAACGTTAACATCGGTTTTTTAGAAAACCGATGTTAACATATTCCCTTCAAACATATTTTTTAATTATTTAAAATGTATTAAAAATTATAATGAATAAAAGAAAATGTGTTTTAAAGAGTGTAAATAATTCCATTTAAAAAACAATGAGAGTTGTACCTAGCTAGTCAATAAACTTGTACCTCCCTTTATTTTTATATGTTAACTTAGAAGTATAATATATAAATTATGAAATATAATTAACGTTTTTATTTATATTAATTTCTTAACTTTTATATGACCGTTATTATGTTTTTATTTTGTAAAAATATAAAGATAAATAATTGAAAAATAATAATTAATATTATCTTAAACTTCTAAAAACTAAAAAAAAAATATAAACAAATTTTAATTTTAATTAAATGTGAACAAATAAAAAGAAGAAAAGAGAAAAAGAATACAAACTAAAATTTTTTTATCAATAAAAATCAAAAAATTATATCAATGGATAAGCAACTGAGATACATCTTTTATAGATACTAATTAGAAAAAATAAAAATAATAATTATGTACTTAACATATTCAATTTAAGAGTTGAGCAATCCTTATAATTAAACTAAATTATTATGTAAATATTATACTCACTAAAAACAAACTAAACCAGGATATCCTTGTATAATTATATTAGTGTAAATATCAATGTGTATGTTAGTATGTTCAAGTAACACAAGAATCTTTCCTCGTAAAAAAGAAATAAGAAATTTTATATTTTGAAATAAAATCTTAAATGTTAAGTTTCATTTTTTCATGATAGAAATGTTAAATTTTATTTCTACTAGAAATATTACTTTCAACTCAACATCGTTACGTTAACATCGATTTTTCAAAAAAATCGATGTTAACAAAAATGCGGTGACAAATTCGTAATTAACAAGACATGGTTAACATCGGTTTTCTTAAAAACTGATGTTAACGTGTTTCTGTTAACATTGATTTTTAAGAAAAGAAAATCAATGTTATTCATGAGATACAGAGATAGTCAACATCGGTTTTTCAATGAAAACAGATGTTGTTGTTGTTATAGCCTCCAAATAAAAGGGGTATATATTTATAGTGCATGTAAGCGTACTTCACAGTGTGAATGCATATACTCTCACCTCTTGGGCCTAGCGCACCCTAAGCCACCAAACCACTATCACCAGCAGCATCTTCTTCTTCTTCATTCGCATAAAAAACACACTAAAAAAACCCTACAAAAACACACACAAACCTAAATCACACTCTCCTTCTCTTTGTATCTTCTAAACCCCGCACTCTCTTTTCTCTCTTAGAAACTCTAATGGCAGAGCACATAGGTGGCGAACGTGGCGGAGACCGTGTTGGTTTTGGATGCGGCTTCGGCGGGTGAGGGCGCGAAGGTGATAGGGGCCAAGGCCCCCGCCACAAGGAAGAGGAAAAGTGGATCCCAGTGGCCAAGACTTTTTTTGTAGAACCACCCCCAACGAATTGAAGCATCCAAAAAGGACCGACGAATATGGTAACTGAAACTCCGACTCCGAAGAAGAAGATGACACCCAGTTCCACAGAAAGTTGGGCATGAACGCGGAGACCGACGAATCCGTGTGGACGATGGGAAACGGAGGCTCTACAGTGACTTTTTCGGAGTTCGACGATGGAGGGAGATGGCTAACAACCTGCGGTAGCGGCGAGGGTGCAGGCTATAGAGGTGAGAGGTTGCAACCAGTTTTGGCTATGGGGTGTGACCGGGTGCGTCGATTAGCTTTTGGACCATGTCCCTGAAATCGTTCTTGCTAATGTTGTAGAGTTGTGGCTGAGACTCAGAGGGGAAAGCGTGTTGTTTACTGAAGGTGTTGTTGTGAGTGAGGCTTTTTTTTTTAAGACTAAAAAAAGTAGGTTTCTTAATGTTGTTGGGTTTGGAGATGTTTGTTGAAGGTGTTTATTGAAGGTGTTGTTGTGGTCTGAAGCACCTACTCAAAAATCATCTACAACAACAATTGGCATTATTAAGGTTTTAATGATTTTATGTACTATGACTACCCCAGTTTCATTTTTTTCCATCATGAACACAATACTGATTTAGACTACTTTTGCAGTCATTAATTGGCCATTTATATTTGGATCCAAATCGTGTTTTCGATATTGTAAGTTGGATCTTTTTGATTGATTTTTATTATTAATTCATATTTCCATATAAATTTTTCAGTTTCATGTTTTATCTAGCTACTGATGTATGCTTTTTTTATCAAGTTCTCGAGTGTTTTGAAGTGCAGCCTGATGATGATGTGTTTATAGAATTGATTCCTATTTTTCCAAAGGTGGATAAAATAAAAGCCTATTCATATATTTAGTTTACAACATTTAAGGGACAATTTTTCATCTTATTATTTTATCTCTTTTATGCAGTCTCATGCTTCACATATTCTTGGATTTAAGTTTCAATATTATCAACGCATGGAAGTCAATGGTCCTGTTCCATTTGGGCTCTATAGACTTACAGCCTTGCTGGTGAACCAAGATTTTATTGATCTTGATAGCATGTAAGATGTCTTACTGTGCTGCTTAAAAATCACATATAGCATTCTTATGTAAAAGTAAACTCTTGCAGTAATTCAAAGCTGAATAATTTTGGCTCCATGATTGTAAGAGGTGGTGGTTACATGGAAGGGATTTACAAGTTCCATTCTTTTAATCTTGTAACTGATAAACTGTCTTTAGCACCACTTATTGTGAGTTATGCTATTAAGTTTTTAGGGAAAATGTTGATGTATAGAAGGGATGCACCATATAGTCATACCAAAAACTGAGTAGTAAATTTTAGTTTGGCTATAAAATAAAGGAAAGGCAAGACTACCTTGCAAACCTGTAATATTGGTTGGTTTGGATCCTTGGAGCATTAAGTTTTTTTTAAGAGCATTTAAGTTTTCAAGTTTATTAGATTATTTTCTCTATCTCAAAAGTAAAGAATGATTTTGCTTACTTAGCTGTTGTGATTGTGTTCTTTGCTATCTTTTGATAATTTTGTTCCTTTTTCCATATGCATATTGTCTTAAATCAATTTAAATGATTTAAATTATACATACATTCTTTGTTCTCTTATATTATTACAGTTTATTCTCCACATTGGTACAACATTATTTTTAGAACTGATAACGATAGTGTTTGGATATTTAGGCATGGGAAAATTAAGCTTATTTGTTTGGGAACCAAGTGATAATGCTACTGGCATCTGCACCAGAATTATATTATGTAATGTTTGAGAATTTTACTAACTATCATTTTGATTACAGATATGCTCATCTACTTCGCAGGGACGATGAGGCATTTGAGCATTACAATACTTTCTCTTCCAAGTACCTTGATCAGGTATTCATGCTTTTATTGAATATGTGATTAACTTTTTTATACTTGAGTTATTCTTTTTGGGGGGATGGAAGAAGTTTCTTTTAAGGAAGAAAGGACAGAAAGCAAATCTGCCAGAGAATAAGAAATTCTTACATAAAGAAAAATGGAAAGGAAATGAACCAAAATGTCTCTAGATTACCAAAGCTATCTAGTCTCTTTCTATGCTTCAGATTCAGAACCCTTCTTTCTATCTTGCTTCATCTCAATTAAACTAACTGGGTTGGCTTGTGAAAAATTTAGTTTCACAAGCATTTTTCAACTTTCAGTTCTTATTTTT